>OZ038380.1:34244086-34436128 GCA_964036045.1 Eutreptiella sp. 'Long Island Sound 2002' | reverse complement strand
GTATGCGCTCTTGTTCGTTGATTGCACTTGCAGCAGACTATTCATGTCCTTTTTTGATACCCATTTGGCGGGCCATTCTGAAGAGTGCCCGTCATTGAGTTGTACATCTTGTCCACTCCATTGGGGTCTACTAGGGGCGAGCTCTTGGGCTTTGTAACATGCGGCTCCTTGAGGAAGCGTCTGTGGACTAGCGAGTGCTTTCTTGGAACTAGACCATCAGGTCCGTCGACTAAACGTCAACCAGCATTGCTAAGCGGTCCCCTACCGTCGGCGGAATAAATACCAACAGATGGTCTTCAACAGACGCAAAAACGAAAGGGTTTTGAAGGATCCAACGGCACAAAGAGGACAATGACATATTTTACAGTGGGCTCGGTTCTGAATGCATCCCAGGCTGCGCTTCAGATTCGGCTTCACTATCACTACTCCTGGTGTTATCTGCCGGAACAGTAAGTGTCTGCAGTTACATTCAAAAGGCCATATCATGCGCGCTTTGTGCCTCCCCAGTGCAACCTTTCTGCACCTGTTGCAGCCACCTTGGGCGTGTACAAGGTTGGTAGAGACCGGAAAGAGGGCGCACAAGGCCGTGGAATGGATGCTTAGATGTAAGGGTGATAAGCAGGTCATCAAAGGCCAGTAATGCAGCAAGTCACCTCTGTGGCTGCTCTAGCAGGCAAACACAGTGCTGTGAAAATCTCTCCGCTGCGTGGCTGAACCCAGCCACAGCTCCTCCGCCTTCGGTATAGATCTGGTTTTGGGAGACATGACGTCCCACAGTTCCTCGTTTCATCTTTTTTTGTGGGTATGATCAGTGGCTTGTCGACGCACGCGCAATGTGACCCAAAAATCAATGTGACAGGGTTCAAATAATTGACGATATTTTGCGCCAGTGTTGACAGCGGATCACGGCTGATTTCCGTGGGTCCTGCACACCGTACACGCAGCGTACGCCATGAGGCACACGTCCATCAAAAATCGTTAGGCGGTTGAAGAGGGGCTCACTTGTTTCGACAAGATCGCCGCACTCAATGCCAGTCTCAATGCCAGTCTGCAAAGCAGAATGGGAGCATATGGCGGACATTTCCAGAGCACCACGGTTAAGGCTTGGGGTCGCGCATCGAAGGCCGGAATACCTGAGCCCCCTGAACCAGACAGAAAACCAGCTGGTGCCACGCAGGCGCCGGTGCTTGGTTTTCGCCCGGCAGCCACCCTGATCTCCGTGTCCCTGAACATGCCCTGAACATGTGTGCACCAAAGCGGTTCCTCTGAGAGATGCTCAATGCAGGTCCGTCCAGAGATGGGGGGGTAGGGTGGGCCATGCTGTTGAGGAATGGGCTGAACCTGAGATGGTGCAGAAAATACTGCAGCTGTGTGAGTTGCAGTGGTGCAGGCAAATGATTTGCCACAAAGAGGCTAATCAAGCAGCGTCGTTTATTGTCAACAACCGCAGCCCAAGTGAAAACGACAAGCCCGCGGTTAGGTTTGGTGGACAGAAAAGACACGAAGGTCACCCCCTCACTAGATGCAAATTAAAAGTGACGCTCAGACACACGCTTCATGGGATGTTTATGCCGTGCACATGCTACAGTCGTTTACCATGACCTGAGCCGTGCTTAAATCAGGGGGGAGGGGGGTACTTGCAGTGAGCCTGCCAGCAGAAACGGGGCAATGCTGACTTCCCACAGAATTGGCGGTTTGACTCTCATCTCAATGGTGGGGTGTAAGGTACTGAGGGCGGGGTATGGTAAAATGGTGTCTTGACACCTTCTATGCATTTTTGATGATTGTGGCAAATTTTGCCTGATGTATAGAAAATGGCATCGCACTGCTCCATCAAAGCTGACATGAAAGCTTTGACGCAGTCAGTTTGTGGATTTTGCAGCCTGTCGTCATGTTTGCTTCTTTCTTTGTAGAATATCCAGCGTGTTGTGGTGGACTGATCATTGTGCCAATGTCCAGCGACGTGTGCGCAGCAGCAGAATCTGTATGCCAAGCAACAGCAGTGCAAATCGATGCCACAGGAACAGAAATTGTGACCAGAGTGAGGTCATCCACCAAAGCAATACGTGTATGCATATGTGCCTGCATGCAGGGCAGTTTCAGGCAGCTGCACTTGGCAACCCGAGCAAATGAGCCGACAGGTGCTGGCAGCACATGAGGACCACTCGCCGACACGCTGGGGCACAACTACACATGTTTGCTACCGTCAGTGTCCAACGGCGATCGGACCCTCAATCTTGGGCCCCTTACGAGGCCGCAGCTTTCCTCCCACGCCACAGGGGTCGCAGTAGCTACTGCGCCGGTCGAGCAGCTACTGCGAACCCTATGGATTGTACCTGCGTCAGGTGCTCGAACCTCTCGACCGCCTGGAGTCTCTTTGGATGTGGTGCGTACCCGCCACGCCTGGCCACCGATCCAATAAGGGCAGTGCAACCCCCCATTTTATCAAGTCCAAAGCCGGCGACAAAAGACATTGTGGTTGAACGAAAGCCGTCATGTGGCCGATTTCGGCGTCAGTGGCGAGACAAATCCCAATCCGCACTGACTGCGATCTTCTTCACAAGTCTCCGAGGGCACCTCCTGTGCCCCGGCGGCCAGCCCTCATTCCGACGCCCGTGTCGCATTTTAGGTGGCTGTCTGCACCACAAGTCTGATCCCGCCCCAAAGGCTCAGCATGAAAAGCACCAACTGCACGACGTGCCGCAGCAGCGAGCCCCCACGAGTCGACTCAAAGCCTCCACGCATATAATTGACAGTGTACCACGTGCGCGCCACTAGATACACAATCCCCGCGACACTGGCCAGCATCGGAAAGAACAGCCCCGCCAGCAGTTGCAACGTCACGATAGGTGCGCAGCCCTCCACGCAGTTCTGGTGCGCTCTCATGCAGTTGTTGAAGGCCGCCCACGCCGCAGGCGGCAGCCGCGCAGCGTAGGGGCCGCAGCCCATGTCCGGGTACCCGCCCGCCGGGGCTTCCTTAAGCTCTGGGAACTCTGTCGCGAAGAACTTCTTGGAAAATATGCGACTCCGGACGAAGGAGATGACGAAACCTGAGGCCACAGTCTGTGCAGCCATTAGCGCAGCCACTACGATCACAACCCCATGGTCGGGGGTCAAGGCCAAAGCCACAGTCGTGATTGGACCAGGCATTCCAAATGTACATGAGAAAAAGGAGGCGAAGCTGAAGCACAGGACATGGCACGAAGCAGTTGGAGAATACGCTCGAGAAGACTGCAGTGCTGCAGTCATATGTAAGTGATCGGATGCTCTCCTATAAAACGCGGATTGGATGGCAGTCGTTTCAAAGCATAACACCCAAGCAGAGCACATAACCTGGTGCATGGCAACAGTCCGTGTGCTTGGCCACACACCTCCGGAACAAAACAAAGCAGAATCAGAGGTGTGGGAGTATGTTGTATCAAAGCTGTCAGGGCCATGGTGATGGCACTTTTTGGCCGCAGCAGGGCAAGCAGCGAAGACACCTGAGCCCTTGGTTGCATCCTTCTCTCGCGCCATATACACTAAGGGGGAGGCATTTGGAGGTGGCTCACCGGCCCTGCCGGGTCCTCCGGGTCCTGTCTCTCCACTAACCCCTGTACGCACAGCATGCAGGACCTTAATAGGCTGACCTGTTTTTCGCATCTTTTGGAGGTTTGGTCTCGTGGCATGATTCCCGCTTAGGGTCTGGGACGTCCCAGGTTCAATTCCCAAAACCGCCCTGGTTACTGGCTGAAGCCCTGCATGCCCAGACCAGGAAGGGGACTCTCCTACCCCTGGGGGAGCTCTGCAGCCCGCTGCCCCGCCCGCCCCGACAGCCGGCACTGTGCCTAGCACCGGGGCTACCGTGAGGATGGAAGTGGGACCAACAGTTGGCGGCCAATCTGGGAGGAATCAGGGACCGACAGCGGTAGGTATCTTCCCCTTGCAGCAGGCGTCCCGCCAAGAGCTGCGTCTGCAGCGCCTTCACGGCTTGACATAGAACATATGCCCTTTCCTACAGCGGGAGCACGGTTATGTTCAGGCCTGGCAGGAAGCGTCCTATTGACGGTGAGCTCAAAGTCCAGGGCGAGCTCCGCGTACGTGACAGCCCCTTCCATCCACAGGAGCCCTGATGCCCAGCTCACCAGCCAGGGACGTGCATGTTTGGGGGTTGCCAAGACCATACTTTGTGAGCAGAGACCTCATGGTGCGCCAGCTCGAGCACTTGATGGCACAGGGCACAACAGTTTGGCAGCAAAGGCTGCGACGGCCTATGGCTGCGGTGCCTATGCAGGACTTTCTGGGGGATTCTACCCGCCGTCGTCGGTTGGGGGGCCCGCGCTCCAGCCGTACTAGCAAGCACCACATGCTCCTTGGCGTCCTCCTGCGTGGCCGGTGACGGAGCCCGTGGCTCCTGCCGAAAATGACGCCCCAACGCCAGCTACGGCGCCATCTTCATCATCAGCGGCGGAGCTAGCCTCAAAGGAGGGGCTTGGCAAGAGCAGGGGGTCAACGGGGGCGGGCCCGACGACGACGGGACCCAGCACACGAAGCGCGCCACGCGGGCACAGCAGGGCATACGGGCAGTGGGGGGCTGCCCTTGCCCCCTACCAGCAAGCAACAGGCGTATGGGGCGCGTATGGGGCACTGGCGCGTAACAACAAGGAGCACTTGAAGCTTGTGAAGGAGTTGAGGGCGGAGATCGCAGACCTCAGGGCCACGGCAGCCGGGGAGAGAGAGCAGATGGCTCATCGCAGGTTGGTGGCCCCCATCCGCGGCCCAGCGGGGCGCGCAGTGGTGGGCGCGGGCGGCGCCTAAGAGGCATATTCATGGGCGGTAGGGGGCGGCTGGCCGAGTGCAAGTGCGGGCCAGCGGGCCAGTGGACAACTCTATCCCGCCCACAGCAACAGGGGCAGGCGGGCTTTCAATTGGAGGGCGACGGGGGTCAATAGAGCCGCTTGGCTAGACCCTCACCACCCGAAAAGGGGCTAAATTGATAGGACCCCCAAAATCCTACCGAGACTGACCCCAGGGCCTCGGAGATGACCCAGACTCAAAAATCGTCAAAAAATGAAAATGGGTTTTTTGGAAGCAACGCGTCAAGGGGGTTCAGAAAAGTCATCATTTGCCATATATTTGGTGGACAAAATTGACCATTTTTCTTGCTCAAAATTTTTTTTGGCGCCTTCAGCGCTAGAGTTCATAATAACTGGCTAATGGCCCTTTTCCCCGACCAGTTTTAGGGGGCTCCATTGACCCCCCCTCGTTGAAAGCCCTACTACCCTAGCAAGCGGGCTTGCACGTAGTTGGTGAACGCGCGGGGGCCGGGCAAGCCCGGTGCTTAGCAAGCAACGCGGTGGATGAGGGCCGTGGGAAGGGTGGGGGCTGTTCCTACCCGGCCGTGGCGGCGCGGCCTATCCCCGGAGCCCAACAGGTCATCCCCCCCCCTTCCAACCCACCGCCTCCACACTTCTCGCACTTAACCCACGTAACCCCGTGGTACAGGCGGCGCGGGCGTACGCCGATGAGGACAATTAACAAGTTGCTGTAGGGGGGCGACTTGCAACAAATCACGCCGGGGATGCCGCCTTCAAAGTAGCCGGTTGCCGACAGCCTGGCGGCGCTCTAGCAGGTTGTGTTGGTGGGCCTATCCCTCGCCGAGGCGCACACGAGTGACGAGGAGAAGCAGGAAACAACGGAGGTCAAGGTGGTGTTGTTGACCAAGAAAGGCGTGTCCAACAAAGCCACGGTGGAGGCTGCCATGTGGGTGCATGGACCTTGAGATTGAGGGTTGCACGCTTCATTGTGTTGTCACAGTCAAGCGGAGGCCGTGGGAGACAATAGAGCAAGGAGCTTTCGATGCAGCCCCACCAGGTCATAGGCTCATGGTCACCTGGGCGCGTAAACGTGAAAATGCCACGGCGGAGGACGCCATGTCTGACCATGAGCGGGATGAGGAGCCACAGCCACTAGCACTGAGAACCAATAACCTCAGCCGCATCACGGTTTCGCTCGACCATGCCATGTTGGGCTCATCAAGTGAAAGGGGGGGGGGGGGGCAGCAAGCACAAGTGCATGCAGTGGGCCAAATGAGAGTCCTAGATCCACCTCGAAAGGGTTCTTACTCCCGATGTGATGGCGCAGCCGCCCATGGCTGTGGGCGAACGCGCGAGGCACCGCCTGGAAGTCTCACCACACCTCCCCTTGGAGGCGGCTCACAAAGCCCTCACGGCAAGTGGGCGCGTGGTAGGTGTGCACTACCGCCCCTAGGATGGAGAAGACGAAGGCGAGCAATTCCCACGCGTGTGACGTGGTACACGGTCCCGATGGCTAGTAGGGGGCCGATGACGGACGCCTTTAGCAGCTTGGACGCCAATGCGACGACGGTGGGCCATCCGGACTCTATTGGGGACTCACCACGCACAAATGGGAGTCCAGCCACGCACACGGCCGCAGATTATGGTCGATGATTAAGCATAGGTTATTTGGCTCGAGGCTGTACACTCATTGCATGACGATAGGTGCCGGATGTGCCCAATGTGCTGTCTCAACGCCCCCCAGCGCCAAGAAGCACGGCCATGGGAAGCCATATCCTATTCCAGAGGGCCTCTTTAACCAAGTCACCAGTGATTTCTTCTACCTTCGTGAACTTGACGATGAAGAGTGCCATTGGACCAACAAAAAGGTCAATCGGGTGCTCCTTATTCAGTGCCGTCATTCTGGCTACATTGAGGGAGTGCCTTGTACCATCGAGTGGATGACTGGCAAAGTTGCCGCCAAATGGTGCGCGCAGACTTGGATGGGAGGTTGCGACGTCCCATCCGAGGTGATTACCGACTCAGGCAAAGAGTACACCTCCGA
The DNA here is from genome assembly GCA_964036045.1 of Eutreptiella sp. 'Long Island Sound 2002'. Lineage (NCBI taxonomy): Eukaryota > Euglenozoa > Euglenophyceae > Eutreptiales > Eutreptiaceae > Eutreptiella > Eutreptiella sp. 'Long Island Sound 2002'. Next base: position 34,429,288 of record OZ038380.1, on the reverse strand, counting down.
ATGGTGGAGAGAACTATGCACCCCCCTTGGAATCCATCACCTCAGATGTCTGTACAATGTCAAATCCACTCACATCCGGCGTTGCCAGGCGAAAGAGCCGGCCGCTCATTAATAAATATGCTCCATAAGGAACTCGCCATTGAGAAGGACTTCCATTGGCTTGAGATTCTCTTTGCTTTGCTTCGCCGTTACCACAACACGCCTTTGTATCACGGCCTTTCCCAAAATGAAATTGTCTTGGGCGAAAGAAGTGTTGGTGGAACATGCCGCTGAATAATCCTTGCCCCTCCAAAGATGCTTCGCTGTTCATAGACGAAATTGAGAGGGCAGAAAAAACTGTCTCTGAATTAGTTGATACGCATCAGGCTGACTAGCTCTAGGTCCACAATCAGGGCAAAAAACTACCACACAATTTTGAAGTGGACGATCGAGTTTGGCTTCGAAAATCCGAAACCACTCTGGACGGAGATGGTAAGCTTCTTCCCTTGTGGGAGGGGCCATTGGCTGTCACAGCCCGTCTAGGGGAGAACAGGTGGAAAATTTGTGTGGATGTCAACAGGGAAATTTCAGCATCAAGACAGATGAAGGTGAGATCTGAGTTTCTGGCGTCGCATTTGGTGCGGCCAGAACTACAGGGTGTGCCTGTAGGGGCGAAAGTCGCTGCGCAGCGTTTGTGTATGTAGAATTGCTTCCATCTGCACAAGTAGCAAACTTTCCATAGATGCACAGAACAACAAAGACAAGGAACCCCGGATCTGCCTGAATTAACCCTGAGTTTGGTTTTTTGTGGACACGGCGGCACACTCCGTGGGCTCCGTCGCTGCTGTGTTTCTACGCCTTGTCTGCCTAACGGAGGCAAAAGAAAAAGTTATTGACGTCAAATTATCAAACATTCTCATCTTTCCAAATCATATCCAAATCAGCAAGAATGAACAGTGGAGTAAGCAGAATGCAATTTTTTGAGGCCTTCAGAAGGAAGGAGTTGGACATGCAAGGGTATCGAACCTGCACCCTTGAGCCCTAGCGACGAGTGCCATGACACCCTGGACTAGACGACTCATAGTGGAATTAGGGCGCTGTCGCCTAAAATCTCCACCTTCTTCCATCATTTCGGCCAAGCATGAAGGCATGTGACCATCAATCTGTCGAGGCGGGCAAGCGTACAACGTGGGCACTGTAAATCAGCGGCAGAACTCGTAGTTCGGTCCTCATTAGGCTCCTGGGCTGGCCTGACCGCAAGGAGGGGGAGGGGCGGATCAACCCTGTGGAGTGTCCCACAGTAAGGGGGTCAGATACCAGCTTGATCCTACTAGTTTTGCCCGACTTTTGCCCTCTTTTTGGTTTAGATACAATGTGATGTGGGTCAAAATGCATTCGTCACACCCAAATTGAGGGGGTATAGGGAGTGAGACACCATCTCCCACAAAAAGTGCTCCATAGTAAGGGGGGCTCACATAAGGATACCTTACTGTGGGACACCCCATGGAGTTGGGCGGATGAGGGCCATGATGGGCTGGATCACGATTCACCACAAGTCTTTTTCCGTCATTCTCCACTTGTCTGTCTTGTTTGGACAGACCATCCGTCAGAAGTACATCAATTTCGGGGTGCTTGTTGAGGAAGTCAATTAAACTCTTTGTGTATGCATGAACCAAAGAATGGGCTGGTTCCCCATTGTTTTGACTGGAGTCTGAGCCCCTCCACTCACATAAAAATTCCCATTCCCCTTTTCGTCGCGTCTTGCCTACACAGAATCTTCTGGAGTTCCCACTTCCCCCCTTCCATGACTCCATCCAGCAAAAACTTTGAAGTCTCAGAAAGGGGTTTAAGTCTCCCCTTGGGGAAGGGACTTCTCTCTTCGGGCGGTCGCCGGAAACCTCAAGCCAAAGTCCAGATTCAGCGCCAGAATGCTCGAATTTACCTTGAATTGCTCAGGTTTGCCCTTCATTCTGCCATTGTTGCACGAAACCCCGACTTGAATTGTTCAGACAACCTTCATACAGAGGCTCTAGAAACTTCTAAAAGCAGCTCTGCCGTCCGTAAGCTTTGGTGTATTTTTGGCACACGCCAATGTGAGCTTCATTCCCCGGTGTCAGCTCAAAAATGGTAAATCCAAGTGTCTTGTGGGACTCAGTCGAAAGATTGGCCTTGTCCAAGTCGATTGACACCGCCGCCGCTGGAAATAAGGGACTATTCGGTGGCTCCCAGTTCTATACTGTCAGTAAAGCGCCCTCTGTTATCCTCCGGCGCGTTACATGCCAAGATTCAGGGCCATCATGTCCCATCATGATGCCTCATCATCAGACCAACATTTTCCTAGAATCTGTTTAACCCTAGTGCATGCACGAAACAATACTAAACACATGCTTGCCTCAGGCTCACTGACACGAACAAACTGACAAATGCCTAATGAAGAGGTAATTAAGTTAAACCAGTGTTTTGAGCAAGCTCAAAACACGAGTTGGATGCTCACGAACCAACGTGGCAAAAAGCACAATTGGGCTGAAGGAATGTAACTACGAAGCCAACCCCAGATACTGTACATTCGCCAACTCCTGGTCAACTCTGAAATGGAATCCATGTAGAGAGCATTCAACTTGCTTGCACTTGTGCACTGTGTCGTTGCTACGCCTTGTGCATGAAACGTGAGGAACTATTGATATTTTACAGCTTTTGGTTGCGTTGCTTTGTTGTTATGATGCAATATGTGGGTTTTTTGGGTCGAAGCCAACTTTTTGGAAGCCAAGTCAAAGTTGGCGCGCCAACTTGGCACTTGACGCGCGCCAACTGCATAGTTGGCGCGCCAACTGCCAACTCTTGAGTTGGCGCGCGCCAACTCCGGTTTTGGCGCGCGCCAACTGCCCCATTCTTCCTCTTCTTTTGCACACTTTATGCATTCCCTTTCCCTTCTAGGCATTTCACTTTATTATGCCTCCAAAGCAACCCAAGAAGAGCAAGGGGAAGAAGGTGACAGTCACCGACCCCACGTCTGCCCCCGCTGCACCACCTAACCCCGAGGTGCAGCCGGTGGTCGATGCCCACATCGCCAACGTGGGCTCCGAGCACTTCCTCGGGGGCTATTTTCCCATCCCCTACACCCTCACCTCCCCGGACGCCGAATCCTTCCCCCAGCTCCCCCCCCTCCACGAACCCCTGGAGGCCGCCCTCTTCGGCAAGTGGGACCAGCCGGGCAATCCCCACTTGGTCTGGCGAATTGACGCCACCCGTGTTAACTTCGCCCTGACAGGGGGGGTTCTTAGCAGGTTCTGCTGTGCCGTGATGGGCCGGTACCCCACGACCCTCGCGGTCGAGTTGAAGCTTTCTCAAGTCACCCTTGAGGCCTTCAACAAGACCCTGAAGCTGTGCGCTGCTGCAGCGTCAAAAGAGTTCGTCAACGTTCTCGACCTGCAGGAGAAGTGGCTGTGGGTGGATCAAGTCAAAAAAAGTGGCTGGACGCACCGCACGGCCACTGACGACGTCGTGCGGTACCAGACGGTGAAGGTGCAGGCGTGGGATGCAGTAGCTCCCACGGAGTTCTCCACCAACCGTCGCCTGCGCACCCACATCCCCGACATCACCCACCCCACCCTCTACAGCACCGACGCCCCCTTCACCATGCTTGGCATGGGTTGCCCCCACCCCTCCTTCCACAACTCCTACCCCGTCGCCAACCATGACATCCCCAACCACCCCATCGTCACGGAGGAGGGTTTTGCCGCGGCGGGCTACCGCCAGTATGACCGCATCATCCCCGAGGATCTGTGGGCCAGACTGGCGGAGCTCGCCACGGTGGAACTCAACCCGTCGATGCTCGAGGAGGTGGACCTCCAGGCCCCCGGGGAAGGTGGGGGGCGCTATCAGACGACGGTCTCCAGCGTCCCCCACTGGCTCCCGGACGACCTCTGGCAGGCTGTTCTAGCCCTGCTGGGGTTCTCCCTCCCACCGCTGCAGGGACTTGAGGCCTTGTGCCCCAAGATCATCGAGCGGTGGGAGGCAGAACCCTGGAAGGGTTTCCAGATCCCCCACCGCGATTTTGCACTGTCTGTGAAACAGTCAGTGCAGTGCATGGTCGTGTTCATCCCCCTCACCACCTCCCCCCCGTCCAAGTCCCTCCAGGTGTGCCCGGGCACGTAGGGGGGCTATCACGCTGCGCATCGGTGCGATATTGTTATCCAACCGCTTCGCAGCGTGACGCTCCTCCGCGGGACGGTGATCCACCGCGGTGCGGGCGGGCCTGGCCGGGCACTGTTCATCACGTTTGCACCCGTCGGCTACCGGTCGCGCATGCTGACCGTGGAGCCGGAGAGTGTAACGGAGCTGATGAACAGTGTTCCGGTGATGCCCTCCGAGCTTCTGGCGGAGGGGGCTGCAGTCGGGTCTCCTCTGGGCACAGAGGCCAGTGTGAACTACAGCCCCCTCGACCAGGGGTCTGAGGAGGCCGAGGCAGCCGCGACCGACCCCCACTTAGCGCGCGCCAACTCAGGACTTGGCGCGCGCCAACTGACGAGTTGGCGCGCGCCAAGTCCTGAGTTGGCGCGCGCCAACTGCGTGCCAACTGTGTGCCATCTGTGTGCGAACGTGCAACAACGTTCCGTTGTATGATCCAACCCGCCTGCCACGTCCTCACGTGCCGCAGGTCTTTGTTTGTGCACCATGCAGCGGCCCTTTGAGCAGCTGGCGCCCTCAAACTACCGCGACAGGCGCGCGCGGCTGGCGCGCCTTCGCGAAGTCGTGGGGGAGATTTTGGGGCCACATTGGCAAGTACACGTCAAACCCGGCCGCTGCCGCATCCACCTCGTTTGCGGGGAGGGCAAACCCCCCACCCCCGATTTGGAGCTGTTGGCCGCGGCCATTCTGTGGGAGAGCCGCAAAAATGGCGACAGCTTCCGCAAACTGCAGTACAGCAGGGCACACAGCCAATGGAAGTGCCCATGGGGAACCCTGATGAAGGTGCGAAAGGCATTGTCCGCCCCCCGTGTCACGGAGGTCAATTTTCAGACGGACGAGGACAATGACATTTTTGGGGCCGCATGCAATCTGTGGCAGAAACTGCAGGTATTTTCACCCTGCACCAAAGCGTTTCCCGGCGACCGTACACGGTGACCCGGTACACACGGCCTGTTTTCCGGCACAGGTGATGTGGCACCGTGACGGCCCCACGTTCCTGACGGAGAACGTGTGGGTGGGCATCTCCTTCGACGGGACAAAGCTCTGGCAGGCCTCCTTCGTGCATTTTGCCGTTGGAGACCTGGGGAGTCATATGCCCTTGGGCTCTTGGATCTTGCTGCGCGGATCCGAGAAGAAGGCCATCATTTCCCAATTGGCCGAGGTGTATGACCTGAACGCGGACCTCACCGAGGTGGCGCAGCAGCAAATCCCCGATAAAGGGGGTTACCTGCGTAAGGTGATTTCTTTTTTTATAGCAGACACCAAGGCACAGGTCATTTTGGGGGGTTGCTCCTCCTTCACAGCCAAAAACCCCGCAGCCACCGTTTGTTGGCTGTGTGGGAAAAATCGGGCAACCATTCTGCGGGGGGAGAATATGCGACAATGTGAGAATTTTCGGTTGAGAATGGGAATGGCCGGACCCCCCCCCCCCCCACCCTCCCTCCCTCCCTCCAACACAGGTCGGTGGCCCCACACTCCCTTCTCCACCCGTTTACCCCCCTAGCAAAAGACGCAAGCACCAGATAAAGACCACAATTGCTTACTCATTCAAGAGTGACCCAGACCTCGGGTGCCTCAGGCGGTTATGGACCGCTTTGTCATTTTCACTCTTGAAGACATACCGGCACAAAGTGCAACGGCCGGGGCACTTGGCAAAAGAAGGCTGGTGAGTGTCGGGGTCCGCATTGAGACGCTGCTCCCTATGCTCAGCATAAGACAGAAAGTGGTCTGCGTGGGCGGGATGGGGAATGGGTGTGGGAAGACCCTTCAAGTGATCTAACTCCGCACGAAATCTCTTGGCGCGCCACGGTTTTTTTGCGCAAGGACAATTTTTTTTGGAGCAACGGATGAAAGCCAAGAGATTTGTGCGACGATCACAATGGTCAAGAAAAAATAGAAACCTCTCATACACCTCGCGAAGACTCTCATCGCTTCGAATTTGTTTGTTAGAGCTTCGAGTGAAAGCAGGCAAAGTATCATAGGAAGGCCAATCCGCCGGTGGACCATCAGGAGGGATGTCACACAAACGCAGCAGAAAAGAGCAGGGTTCCAGCCACAGAGGGTCGTTTTTGGGTTGCGGCAGTCCCGATGACGGACTTGAGAATGGGAATCGCCGGGACCCCCCCCCCCCCAAAGTTCTCAGATTGTCGCTCATTCTCCCCCCTGCACGAATTTCCCTGCGTGCGCGCTACAGGGTATTGCCGCGCGATGGCTCAGTGCGCACTACAAAACTATAGCGCGCTATGCTGCGCTATGGCTCGGGGTCTTGGGTTTGTAACCCCATGTCCTAATAAGCAGGGCAAAAACGCCTATTTTTCTAAAGTTTCAGATGCTTCCGGCACCGCATGTGACGCTGTCAATGTCAGGGAAGATTGCAAACATTTTGGGCCCCCATTATGGGTGGTCCCTGTGGAAGAACGAGGACCTTTTGGCGGACCTAGTTGATTTTTTTTGCTCAGGGTCTGCCGTCCAACGGTCTTTGTGGGCCAGGTTGGAAAAAAGGGTCCCCGTGTCTGAAGCAGAGAAGAAGCGTCGCAGGACCGAGGCTGCCAATGCCGTCACACCCCTGTCGGTGGTGGACTTGGTCCTGCTCCTGAAGATTCCAAGAAGAAGGTATTATTGCGCGCGCTTTGCATGTGACATTGCGCGCACTTCCGCTCATAGCACGCGCTTCGTTGACTTCTGCGCGCGCTACGTATCCATGTTGCGCGCGCTATTTTCCTCAGGTACAAAGATTTGATTACTTGGACGAGAAGTAAGGTCCCCACACACCTTTTTTCTCTCCCCTCCTATGCTAGTTTTGCCACAGAATGGAACCAGCTTGCAAGTAGGCAGCATTTACAGGTTGCCGTGCACACAGATGGGGTCACAGTCTTTTCGCAGTGGCCCCTGCAGCACTTTTTTGACTATATATTTTCCTTTGATTCCATTGTTTCTAACCTCCGATACCCCAGGGAGTGCCAAGGAGAGCTGTGGATCATTGTGAGGGGGGATGGGTTGCCTTGTGGGGGGGAATGGTGGTGCCAGATGTCCATTTCCTTTGCCAACCATGGTCACTTGGCAAGGACATTGTCCTACCACTGGACTGTTAACGCCGCCCTTTGTGGTGAGAAGTCCACCTCTGTGTAGTCCCAGGTCTGGGCTAACAATCTTGCTTTTCTGCAGAGTGCCCTTGACAGTGGTGTGGTTCCCATACGGGGTGCATCCAGACGCTGTAGGATTTTCTGCGGTGGGGATACCCCTTGGCTGCGTCGGTTGTCGGGTGTCACTACACATTGGATGGCAGGTAGTCTGTTCACTTACATGACGTGGTGCAAGTCCAGTGCAACGTGGTTGCAACAGGATGTGGATAGAACCACCGAGCGAGATGAGTAGTTGCTAGGGCTTATTGCACCTGGGGCCAAGTGCAGGCCCATGGATATATTTGGTGTTGTCCAGAGCAGGTTGTTGAAGGTGCCTCTGAGGCGGCGTCACCTTATACCATGTGTTCTGCACCTTCTGATTTTTGTAGGGAGGCAGGTCACTGCCTTGGTACGCAGATTGGCCAAGTCTGTGCGTCCCAGTACTAGGGTCTCTGTTCAGGCTATTCTTCACAGGTCTGGTTGTCACATAGCACTACAGGGGACGGCAGAGCCAGATGGGGAAGAGACTTGGTGCTTTCTAAAGGTTTGGGAGGACCTGGCCCCCCTCCTTGGGGGTGACATGAGAATGCACACAGCAGTGGTTGCCATGTACATACTACTGGGGTCCCCAGGGACATGTATGGCACAATGTTTGAAGAGGGTGCATTGCAGGCTCCAGAGGTTGCCCAGGCTTTCCAGAGGTGGGTTTGTCCAGCAATAAGATCACCTTTGTACCCTTCGGATTCAAACGGCCGGTTCACGAAGGGTACATTATATCAACTGGATGTTGCACGATGCAACAGTCACTATTCAGGCCATAAGGCCCTATGGCCTAGGAATGTTTTCGGGGGATCTTTTGGAAGGGAGCAACAGGGTGCTGAAGGACATTTGGTCCTCCTTTTGTGATAGAGGTGGGGGGGCAGGAACCCTGGTGTCGCGCCGCATTAAGATGCTCAGGCAGGTTAATGAGCGTCTGTTCCTGTACTTTGAAGTACCAAGGTGGAATGGGAACTCCAGAAGCAACCTGTGCAATGCACAAAAATTGGCTGACGAGGTTCGGGCATATTTTGCGGATGAGGAACTGTGGTAGCGCGCGCTATTTGTTTTTTAGCGCGCGCTACATGCTATTTAGTGCGCGCGATGACCATTATCGCGCGCGCTATGCTGTTTTCAAGCGCCGGAACCCTTGAAATCGCGATATATAATTGGAAGTAGCGTGCTATGACTACGCACTTCAAATGTGCCTCCAATTTGGAATGCATTGATTTGTTCCTTTTCGTCCGTTTTTTTTGGTACTTTCGATTTTTTTGTTACTGCATTTTCCTTTTTGTATTACTGCTGGAACAGGGGTACTTTAATGTAACCCTCTTGCCCATGCAGCCCATGGGCTGGGGGTATCCGCGTCCTGCAGCACCGCCAACAACTGCTGCAGGGGCCACAGGAGCAGGTGCGACACCGCAACCACCGCCACATGCAGCTGTACAACCGGGACTGCAGCAGCCGTCCACGACGCCGTGGAGCATGCAGCCACAGGTACTTGCCGTGCGCACTACTGTTTCCGTTGCGCGTGCTACGCTCTTGTTGTGCGTACTAGCTGTCTCGTTGTGCGCACTACGCACGTCCTCGTTGCGCGTGCTTTGTCCTGTTTTCCGCAGACGCTGTCCCAGCAGCTGACCCAGTTCTCCCCAACTCAGCCTCTGTGGCCCGCGCCGCAGTCCCCGTTACGAGGTGCCTCACAGCAGCTGTCTCCCATGCTGTTCCCCGGTGGGTCGCCCACCTTGGGCTCCCCAGTGCGCGGCAGTCTTCCAGTGGGCCAAGTGCAGCAAGTGCTCTTCGGCCCACCGAGCTTCATCAACTCGACCGACGCGGGGGCAATGGCCTTCAAGAACGAGTGCGCCTCGGTGAGAAGTGCGGGTGCCAGTTTGCTGCTGGGGTCAGCCAAGAAAGGAGCCAGTGCCGCAAGGGCACTTGCAACCGGCGCCAAAGTCAAAACCACGGCGGTCAAGGACGAGGAGCAGCCGCAGCAGCAGCAAGTGCGGCAGCAGCAGCTCCAACAGCAGGCAGCCGTGCAGCAGGCAACACTGCAGCTGCTCCAGCAGCAGCAGCAGGTGCAGATGGCCCAGCAACAGCAGCAACAACAACAACAACTGGCACAGGCACAGGTACGCGCTATGTTTGCCATTGCGCACGCTTTCGACATTGTTGCGCGCGCTTCATTTGTTGTAGCACGCGCGATTTGATTGTTTGCGCGCGCTACGGCCCTACCTTCTGTCCCATTTTCACGTAGGTGGGCAGCTTCGAGCAGCTTCTGTGCCTGGGATCCCGCAGAGGGCCGTTGATGATCAGCGTGCCCGCGGACATTGCCGGGCAGTCCAAGCATGCGGCCGACTGGCTTGACGGACGGAAGGAGCAAGGCCCCTCCCCGGTGCTGGCCCGGGCTAAGCGGCAGCTGGAGGAGCTGGAGGTGGACTGGGCCGACGCCTTTGCCGTGCCGGAGACGGAATCCGTGACAGTCCCAAGGCCCAAGAAGAAGCGTACCGTGGAGCCAGCAGCCACCAGCCACCTACCACCAGCCATATCCGCCTCCCACACCGCTAAGCCCCCCCACCCGCCTGGAAAGGTCCCTGCCCAGAAGACTGCCGACCAGCAGCTGCTGGCACAAGCGGCACACAGAGTCCAACGTCAGGCGGAACAGGCCAAGAAGAAAGAGGACGAAGCAAAGAAGAAGAAGAAGGAAGAGGAGGAAAAGAGGAAGAAGAAGGAGAAGGAAGAGGAGGAAAAGAGGAAGAAGAAGGAGAGGGAAGAGGAAGAGAGGAGGAAGAAGAAGGAGAAGGAAGAGGAGGAGAAGAGACGGAAGAAAGCAGAGGAGGAGAAAGCAGAAAAGGTAATGCAGCGCGCGCTATCGTTGTCATTGCACGTGCTATGCATCTCGTCGCGCGTGCTATGCCTCGTATTACGCGTGCTATGCCTGTGCTATGCCTCTGCGCAACTCTTTCCAGGCAAGCAAGACGGCACCGCAGCAGGCACCCCAGCCGCAGCTCGCATCAAAGCCAGCACCGAAGCAGCCTGTCCCAGTCCCAGACCAGCCACAAGAACAAGGAGGTCCGTGCGGTTCCACCCTACCCAGTACGGCTCCCAAGGCCAAGCAGCACAGCAGAGCCGACGCCGACAAGGAGGCAAGAGATGAGCTCATGCAGCGCCGAGATTGGTCCTACCAAAAAGGCTACAAACCTCGGTGGATCATCTACTGCACCACTGCGATCGCGCCAATAATTGTGGAGGGAGCCGAAGTCAAGCCAGCAGGCGCCAGGGCCCCTCAGGACCACATGGCCGTCATCATCCCCAAGGATCAGTGGAGCCCCAGCCAACAAGGGGAGGAGGAGGAGGAAGAGGACGACTGGTCGGAGTTCATGCCCAGCTGCCAGGTGTTCTCCGCCAAAAGCAAAGCGTATGAGGAGTTGGACAAGTGGCAGTCGTGGTGGGAGACGTACGAGGCCGATGAAATTGTGGACCTCTGCCCCGACCCAAAGACCATGAGGATGTCCCCCTCCAAGCCACCAACCCGAAAGAAGAAGAAGCCCCAAGGAGACCCACCAGCCCAGCCACCAGCCCCCCCACAAGAAGACAAGGGACCTGCCGAAGCTGCAGCACCAGCAGAAGCACCAGCAGGAGCTGCACAAGAAGAAGAGGCACCAGCCCCAGCAGCCGCAGCAGCACAAGAAGACGACGCACCAGCCCCACCACAAGAAGAAGAGGCACCAGCGGCCGCGCCACAAGAAGGAGAAGGAGCAGCCCCGAAAGAAGAAGAGGCACCAGAAGGAGCAACCGCAGAAGGCGACCCAAGCCCACAAGAAGAAGGGGATGCAGCCCCAGCTGCCACTGGGGCAGAAGACCACAGACCCGAATGGGAGAAGGAGTGGGAGGCCGAAGTGGTGGTCCAAACCATTAAGGATATCACTGAATGACGAATGTACAGCGCGCGCTATACCTGGTATAGCGCGCGCCATAAGGCTCCTAGCGCGCGCTGTAAATATGTTGCGCGCGCTACACTGTCTGTGCTCGTGAGGACCTGTACTGTTGCACACTTTTCAGACCTTTCCGAAAGTGTTTTTGCATGTGTCTTGGGTTGGATGAGCAACAGGGAATGTTTTTGAAAAGGAAGGGGTTTTTGAGAAACGCAGGACACTGGAAAAAGCATGGTTTTGAAACATTTTCCGGTTTTGAAAAATTTGAAAAACGGGACAATATAGCGCGGTAGAGCGCGCGCAATAGGCGCGCTATAAAAGTCATATTTTTGAAAATTTGCGCGCACTATGGAAAAAATGCAACATTGCGCGCACGCAGGGTTGGTTGCGGGATGGGGGTGATTGTCGAGGATTGGCTGTGGGCGGGGATGATTTGCCCCATCGTGCGCCCCCCCCAGCGGCCCCCCGATTATGGGCTGCATGGTGTGCACCGGCAAGTGCACAATGGGCTTTCAGCCCTTGTGAACAGCCTCCACACGGTGCATCGGTGTAAAAGGGGAAAGGCCGTGAGGTGGGTGCAATGGTTCCTGGATCCCATTCGGATCCACGCACGGACCGCCACCGGGGTGGCGTTGGAAGAGGAGAGGAAGGATAAGAAGAAGGTGCCCCTGAAAATCGAGCAGACGGCGGCTGCCGAGTGGGTGAAGAGTGAGGGATGGGACACGTGTGACGGTACCATGTGTGACCATCTGGAGGGGGAGGGCCTCCTGCGGCATGTCGTTGACATGGGGGGGGGTCCAGGTGTCTTGGACGGACGCCTTCCGGCAATGGGGAAAATCCCTGTTGGCAACAAGCGATGTCGTCTGGAAATCCGGACCGTTGCAGTTGCCCGACATGAAAATTCTGCGAGCATAATTGAAAAAAATGGGAGAGGCCCATAAGGCCTGTGAAATGAACGTCACCCTGTGGGCCCATCTGTGGATTGACCACCTGTTGGGATGGGCCCGCAGGTGGGGGCACATTGCCATTTTTGCCGCCTTCAAAGGAGAGGGGCGGCACAAACCCCTGAAATGTGAAATCTCAAAGCGCAGCTTTCGAGGTGGAAGTAAAGGCGGCCGGGTGTCCAGACTGCGGGGGGCTAGAGTGCGGGTGAAGGGGGGCAAGGGAGATCGCACGCGGAAGGGGTGGGGGGAAGTGATCCGCTCAGATAATCTGGACTGGGGGTTGTATAATAAAAAATTTTCGGTTTGGGAGTCGTCGTGGACGAAGCAAAGGGGGTACATAGAGAATAAGGGGGTGTTCGTCCAGGCTGAACAGGGGTCCCAAGGCATGTGACCTCTATATATGATCGATATGATTGATATGACAGCTTCTTGCACATTCACAATCTTTTGCACATTCATCAAAAAAAGATGGAACAATGCTTTCTTTGTGCCAAGTGTGCAAGGGCAGGTGAGGGACGGAATTTCCAGTGACAACATGGGATGCAGCGTTCTAGGGCGTGGTGCGGAACCCCTAGTTAGAACGCAATTTCTGGAACACCCACCTACCCTCAATTTTGGGGCAAACCACCTAAAAAAATGGATTCAGCACCCTCAAAAAACCCCCATCCCCTTTCTTTCCCCACATAACCCGCATCATGGGGGTGGTTTTTGGGGGGGGGGTCAAAGAGTTAGAGCACAGTTAGAACAGAGTTAGAACGCAGTTAGAGCACCTTGCTCTAACTAGTTATCGCGCTAGTTATCGCGCGATAACTCAGTTATCGCGCAGTTATCGCGGGTAGTTATCGCGCACCCCTCCTCCCTCCCTCCCTAGGACAAACAACACAAAACACTTGGCACAAAGCATCTGTGGTCGTTTTTCATACAAAGTCATCAATGTCTGAGGCCTTGGCTGCCTCCAGTCCCAAAAGCCCTTGCTCCAGGGCGTTCATGGACATGCAATGGTGCATGTGGCGGAGGGACATACTTGGCCTCACCAAAGACCAACCCTTGAAACAATTTTTGAGCCTCCTCTTGTAAGGCCCATGCCGATACTCCGTTGGGATGGAGGAAAACTGAAAAATGTTCCTCCATTTCTCGGCAAAAAAGGTGGAATGTGCCAAGCACCAATGGATCCACCTGGTGGGGGACCAACCTGAGTCTCCCCACGCTTTTGAAAATTTTGTGGTCAACGCACGGTGGCGTTCCACTTGGGTATAGAGTGTACAACTCCCTCACCCTCCAAAGCTCATACAAACCCTCAATGCATTTCACCATGACATGCACAACAACCCATAACATAGGTCCCCCAGGGGTCCTCACTGTGGGGACATGCTCTTTGAGGCATTCCACAAATTGCCTTTGGAAGGGGGGGGAGGTTAGGAAAACTTTGGTGCTGGTTAGATCGAAATCTTTTTCTGTGGCCCTCGAGGCCGAAGGGAGGCGTTCCCTAAGAGGGATGCCTGCGGTCTCATCCTTGAGGGCTTGTTTGAAGGCCTGCAAAGCTGCAAGAGCTTGGGCCTTACCAGGGGTACTAGGGGGGAGGGCCTGGAGGGTGGTCTCAATGCGCTTTGCAATGCCGTTTAGGATGCGGCATGCTGCATGTTGGTAGTCCCCCGGCCGCCTATCAGGGGTCACACTTCTCAAGAATGACCCCCATCTTGAGGTGGACTCCACCCCCATTTGCTCAACAATCCCATTGGGGTCTTTGCACAACCAACACTTAGACCCAGCCCCCCCCATTGCTTGCATCCCCTTCCCATCCCCTGTCAAAATGACAGTGCAAGTCAAAAATTGGTTTTGAAAGAGGACAACGTCCTCTTCCACATCCCTCACCTCTTGGTTGAGGTTGGCGGAGATGTCAAGGCTTCTCAAAAAAGCCTGTTCATCCCCGCCATCCATGCAAAACCATGAGGCCCATAGCTTCACCTTCGAAGCATATTTTGCCCCCCCCCATACATTAACCCATACATCCGCACGGGTAGAGGATGCCTTCCACAAGGAAGTCGCATCAACTGAAATAACAATAATGGCAACGCCACTAGGGGGGGGTTTCCCAATAACTCGGGCCATAGATATTGCATTTTGCACAATTGATTGCAAAGGCACATGGGCAGCTGCCCTATTGCGGCCTGTGGTAGACTTTACAATGGTGGCTTGGGGAAAGTAGGGCATGATCCGTTGCCGAACGGTCCTTAGGTCCCGTTGTGTGCAACGGCGGGGCATTCGCAAAAGGGCCCGTTGGGAGAGATGCATGCTGCATGCCATGCGTAGCATGCTCAGGGCCTCATGCTCCTGAGCTGTTAATGCAAGATGGCCGCCAAGTGGGCCAGACAGGGCAGTGCACGCCCCACCACTTAAACAAACTTCGCCTTTGGTGTTGGTGCCACACACGACGTCTGGGTCACCCATATTAACAACACCCAAAATTGGGGGGGTTCCGCACCACGCCCTAGAACGCTGCATCCCACAATGGTATGCAAGTCGATGGTTTGATCGGTGGGGGGACATTTGGCGCGCGCCAAGTCCGGACTTGGCGCGCGCCAACTCCCAAGTTGGCGCGCGCCAACTTTACAGTTGGCGCGCGCCAAGTCCAGACTTGGCGCGCCAACTTGCGACTTGGCGCGCCAAGTTGTGAATTTGCGCGAGCCCAGGCCCGGGAAGCCAACTTTGGGACTTTTGTACCGTGTAGGAGTGTTTTCAGCACGAGAGGGGCATGAAACCCGGGGGTTTTCAGGGTAAAAAGTTTCCATTTACATCAAAAAGGAGGAAAAAATCCCTAGGTAGCCAGTGTAACAACATAATAGACACCCGCCATGATTTGGTTGCATTCCGAAGCAAGTTGGCGAATGTCTCTTGGCTTCGTAGTTACAAACGACATTATATATGAAGGCAGTAGTCGTTTCGGTTCCAAACATTCCGCCTCATTTCACCTTCATCCGCGGAAATTTGTTCATGATAGGACATTTTAGGTTAATTTATTTGTCATATCACTTCATTCCTCCAAGATCTGTTTACCGCGTAGCCTAACCTTGTCGACGCTCATGTTTTCCTGTTCACTTAGGACCTATAGACCATACTTGTAGTTGTTTTCCCTCTCTGTGACTGCTTCATTCCTTCCGTTTCAGCCCGAATTGAGACTCAACCTTGTTGATTCTTGTGAAAATCAGTCAGATGCCTTAAATCTGAAGAACATGCTGTACTTTTCAGGACGAGAAAAACGGCACTAAGACGATGTAGAGTACGTGGAGGACGCCATAGCTTGCCCGCGGGAGCAAAGACGCTGAGAGCGCCAGAGATTTTACTTCATTTTAGTGATCCCCCCACTGAGTCTTCCAATAACCTACCTCATTCTTAACCAGGGCATGGTTTGGTATCGCTCGCTGATATGTTTACATGTCTCCTAGCCCTCAACCTTGTGTTTTTTTGTCCGTTGGACTGTTCGTCGTTCCCGATTCTGCTTCATTGCACGTCAATCCAGCTCCAATCATCTCCAATTCAGCCCAATTCAGGTCAGGTTGAGCAGATTTTGTCTCGTGCTACGTTGGCCCGCTGTTCCTATTTTTTTCCAGTACTTACCCGCAGTACGGTCTTTGTTGACCTGGTGACACACCTCAGTGTGTTTTTCCAGGGAGAGTGTAAGTGCAGCTAACCCCCATCTGCTCAGATCTTAACAGATCTACCCCGTAGTGCCTTCATTTCGCCATTTCGGAGGCATAGGCGCTACCGCCGACCCCGAAACTGTTCCGAGGAAGCAATCTATATATTTTTGATGTGCCGGAGTCACATCGGCTGTCCATTCATTGTAAATACGGCGCGATCCGATCATTTAGCCCAAAATCGCCATGTAAGTGCAGCTAACCCCTATCTGCTCAGGTCTGCACAGATCTACCGCCCATTGGATACATTTTAACCATTTCACATACATCTGTGCTGCTGACAGCCCCGGACCGTTCCCGGAGACGTAGCTATATCGTTCTGATGTGCTGGATTCAGCACCGCTGTCCATTCATTGTAAATATTCTGTGTTTTAATGATAATGTTCCAATGATTTACCCGGGATCCCTGTTTGCCGCTGGTGCGCGTGCGCGACCCTATTTGCCAGAATTTTTTTCTGGCTCAGTTGCTTCAATGGTCGCGCGTGTCGGGAGAATGGAATTCTTGTTATGAATATTTTTCAAGGTCTTTCTGATCGTTTGAGAATCCCTCTTGTACACCATTACAAAAGTACAACGATTGTACGATGTGTCATATATTTTTTTTGCGGCAGAATCCCGTATACGAGATCACTGAATTTCGACTTTCCTGACAGCTTTCGTTCTATGCACCATGTCTTTGTGCCTCAAAATACTCCTTCTTCGGGGTCTGTACCTATTCTTCATCGATCCGCCTTCTCTTCAAGGCCAAGCATGTCTTTTTGTGGTGCAAAGTAGTGCTTTTTTGGTTACTTTGGTTGTTGAACTTTGATCATTTGTCACGATCTCAGATTGCCCTTCGACAGGAGGGTTGCTCTTACTCAACTTGTGCTGTGGAGAGGCACATTTCGAGGTTAGAAGTGCCATCTCACGTTGCGATTCCAAATTCAGAGTTAGATTCTTGCCCATCTCCCAACTCGCAATTCCCAACATCCACCGGTTTGGCCGAAACTTAGTTGGTATGCAATTGCGCGTGCATGGGCATCCACAGATGGGCATGTGGACCTCCCTCGTGCCAGAGTGCTACGTCAAAGTAAAGTGTCCTGCCCCTGCCCCTACCACTGCCACTGGCCCTGCCGCTGCCCTGCCCCTGCCCCTGCAACTGCCCCTGCTACTGCCACTGCCCCTGCCCCAGCCACTGCCCCTGCCCCTGCCCCTGCTACTGCCACTGCCACTGCCCCTGCCCCTGCCACTGCCAGTGCCCCTGCCACTGCCCCTAACCCTGCCCCTGCCCCTGCAACTGCCCCTGCTCCTGCCACTGCCCCTGCCCCTGCCCCTGCCCTCGCCCCTGCCACTGCCCCTGCCACTGCCCCTGCCCCAGCCACTGCCCCTGCCCTTGCCCCTGTCCCCGCCCCTGCCCCTACCACTGCCCTAGCCCCTCCCACTGCCCCTGCTCATGCCCCTGCCACTGCCACTCCCCCTGCCACTGCCCACGCCCCTGCCCCTGCCCCTGCCCCTGCGACTGCCACTACCCCTGCCCCTACCCCTGCCCCGGCCCCTGCCCATCCCCCTGCCCCTGCCCCTACCACGGCCCCTAACCCAGCCCCTGCCCCTGCAACTGCCCCTGCTCCTGCCACTGCCCTAGCCCCTGCCCCTGCCCCTGCCCCTGCCACTGCCCCTGCCACTGCCCATGCCCTAGCCACTGCCCCGCCCCTGCCCCTGACCCTGCCCTCGCCCCTACCACTGCCCTTGCCCCTCCCACTGCCCCTGCTCCTGCCCCTGCAACTGCCACTGCCCCTGCCGCTGCCCCTACGACTGCCCCTGCCCCTGCCCCTGCCCCTGCCCCTGCCACTGCCCCTGCCCCTGTCCCTGCCCCCCTGCCCCTGCCTCTGCCCCTGCCCCTGCCCCTGTCACTGCCACTGCCCCTGGCTCTGCCCCTGCCCCAGCCCCTGCCCCTGCCCCTGCAACTGCCCGTACCCCTGCCCCTGCCACTGCCCCTGTTCCTCCCACTGCCCCTGCCCCTGCCCCTGCCACAGCCCCTGCCACTGCCCCTGCCCCGCCCACTGCCCCTGCTCCTGCCACTGCCCCTGCCCCAGCCCCTGCCCCTGCCCCTCCCCCTGCCACTGCCCCTGCCCCTGCCCCTGCCCCCCCTGCCCCTGCCTCTGCCCCTGCCACTGCCCCTGCCACAGCCACGGCCCCTGCCCCTGCCCCTGCCCCTGCCCCAGCAACTGTGACTGCCCCTGCCCCTGCCCCTGCCCCTGCTCCTGCCACTGCCCCTGCCCCCCCTGCCACTGCCCTTGCCCCTCCCACTGAAGCCGGTTCGGACCCCCGTGGCCATCTTGGGGTCACTTGGGGTGTGTATCTATGTGCCGGCAAGCCGCCATTGGCTGATATCATACTCTTCCATCCACCTGAACTAACCCGATGTGATAGTGTGATAGGTTTGGCCATTCCGGCTATGAGCGGCCAGATTCAGTACGGAGGCACCGCCAGCGGAGATTTATATATCGGAATATCAGGAATCAACAGGGTTTTATTATCATAATGTTTCCGTAATTTTTCAGCCTTTCGTTCTGATGGTCAATGTATCGGCGACTGTCAGTTGGCTCGCGATTTTGCGTTAACCGATTGGTTAACTGTTATTTCCAGATATTTTGGCGGATACTCCGTTGAAGGGTCAGATTTCATCAGCAAAGGGTTCGTTGCTTCCGCAATTTTCTAAATAAGCACTCGAAATTTTAATCTGAATTTTTCGCGATGTCGAAATCGGATTTTCGACTTCGACATCGCCGCACTTGATTTGGACTTCGTCGAGTGGTCATACTCTTTTCCCTATGCCCGAATCAGGTTTCCCTTATACTTGCCACCCATTTGACTTGGAGATATAAGGGAAACAAAAGTGAATCGTGGGAACACTTTGAAGGATCATATCTACGCGCGAGTGTGAGGAAAGAGAATACGGAAGGTTGCGTTGCAAGCGCCTTGGTCTCAACTTAATTTAGGAAGCATCAAACGCCTTTGGTGTGTACACATGCCCGGTGTAGCAAGGGATAATGGTCAAGAGGGTATAAAGTGATATATAACTCTTGGACCGTGCAACCGAATATTTTAATGCAACTTTCGAGTGTACCGCATGAGTGTTGGGGTTGCATAGCATCTTTCCTTGGGTTCCTACGTATTTTTAACGTGAAGTTATGTCCGTGGAGGGTCATGACATTTCATGGTGGGAGCCACTTTTGAGGGTATGTTTTATATGCATGGTATATGTCTTGATATGCTCACGCCCATGTTATATATCTTCGTGTGGCCGAAGAGATGGGGAGCCATACGTGACAAGGGCTTTGCCTATGTCCCAATTGTGGAATTCAAAGCGCTAGACCAAGTCTACCGCGTATGTATTGCTCATGGTATGTTTGACAAAGAGATCCATGGGTGCACTCCCATTTTCATGGGGCATGTAGATATTAGTGGCGAAGGTATCTCCATGCGCCCGATTGGGGATCCAAGTGGGGGAATTGTTCGTAAATGGTTCCAATCATTTGTGTATTGAATCATGAGCGGATATCATGGGTGAGCATAGAGATATAATATCATGACAACTTTGTATTTGGACATATTTTCATGTTTTTGACCTCATTTTATGCTCATTTTTGTGTTTTATGTGCTCAACTGGTCGGCTAACAGTAAAGTGCCTAGAGATCCGTGAACTATGGTATGTTGCTTATATGTTGGCATATGCTTCGGTGTTGTAACTCACCATATGCCGGATCACATGGTCACTTTGGCTTGGCACACGAGGCCTCACAAAATTAGGTCTCAAATTCATGAGTTGACTTGTGAAGCATGTCATGTACATAACCGGAGGGGTTTCGGAGGCAATGATGGGATATTCTTGGGCATGGACCTTTGGTCTATATCACCCTTGTATGCTAGTTTCCGGTTTGACACATGCATGGAGCATTTGGATATTTGCCGTATGCATTTTTCAGTATATAATTGACTTTTGGGCATAATGGTGTGATTTGCCTGATTTTGCCATGTTGTGAGGTCATCTTCATGGGGCAGTTCTCCAAGCCCATTCGACTCCAAGTCCAACCAAGGTTATGTCAGGGTAGGGCATGGTCCTGAGTGCCACTCTAGGCCATGACACGCCACCTCCCCTATTGGGCTAGGATTTATAGGCTTGGGGGTGAACACATTTTTGGGGTTTATGTAGTGACTTGTGACACATGGCATTCAGCCATCTCATTTGACCTGGTTCAGGGCAATATGTTGGTGAGTCAAGGGAAGGTCTTGAGTCCAGGGAATGAGGGGTTTATGGCTGTGAATGTGTACGTTTACCTCTTTCCCCAACTTTGCTTTATTTGTGTTCATATGCCAATTTCAGGGCTTTCCTCTTTGGTGCAATTCTTGTACATGCCCGCCACCGTGAGACAACCGGTGTGCTGATCGGAAGCCCGCAGCCTGGATTGGATTGTGAATCAGGCTATTGTTGTACTTGTGGGATCTGGTTGCTGTTCAGGGTTGAAGGAGGCTTTTATTTTCTATATTTTTGGATTTGGACCCTGGATTTTGAGGATTTTGAGAAATGCAATCGTTGATCCGGAGCAAGTCAGCAGGGGTGACAGGCGGAAGGGGCACAGCGGGGGCCGGTCCTGGTAGGGACCTAATTTATGGTAGCAGAGGCTTACCTGCTGCCCCTACCAACCGCCGACCCGGGGACTTGGGCCCTTATGAGCCCTGCCCAAGTACGCCCCGGGTGCGTATTGTGGACTCGGTGGAGACCACGCCGGAGATTGGAGCCATAGAAGGACCGAGACATTCAAGAGCATGGCGAACTCCGGAAGTTGAAGCCCGAAGAGAAGAACGACACTCGGGAAGAGGAGGACGTGACATGGAGGACCTGGTCTGCATGTGTGAGCGTCGCTGCCGAAAGGCATGCAACCTCCGCTCCGCCGCGGAGGACTCTGATGAGGCTTGCCATTCAGGCAGCAGTGGAGGACGGGCCCGGCGCTACCGGAAGCGCGGGTCACCCAAGTCCGCGGCAAGGGACGCCGGGGCTATGGACACGGACCCCAGCCCGGTCAGGCTGTGGGAATCCGAGGGGCACTCCGAGGGCTATCGGACAGCCCACGAGCCACCTTCGGAGTCGGAGATGTCCGCGTCGATCGCCAGGGCGCATACGGCCCCCGAGCCCGCCCTGAAGCACGACGCCGAGGGCTTGGAGAGGCCGGCAAGGGCCCGGACGGCACCTGTGCCCCGGCACACGGGACCAGAGACGGACGCCATAGGCGATACGCCCATGGGCGATGAGTCTGAGGTGCCGGGAACCGCGGGATGTGCTGAATCCGGCGGAAAGCACGCTGCGTGTCACTGTGAGCACGTGTCCTTCCTCATGGGCAAGTACCCGAAGATGGGGATGGACGCCATCGTGCATCACCTTGACCGCCTGGACAACGCCAAGGACGCTCTAGAGGAGGACGTCGCGGGGATCCTGGACGACCAGTCGGCTGCGGAGAACCACATGGAGGAGCTGCGAGCGGATCAGGCCCGGTACCGGGAGAATCTGGAGCTGGCCCTGCAGAAGCAGCAGCAAGTGGTGGACAGCCTCCTCCACTTAGTGGAGGACATGTCGGGACGCCTGAGAAGGCTAGAGGAGCGACAGCCCCTCGCCTCGGGTCCGGAGCTCCCGGCAAAGCCGGCCGCGGTGGAGCTGGTGGAGCGGGTTAAGACCCTCAGGAGCGCCATGGAGAAACCCATGGGCGGCCCTGCAGAGGCACCATACGCGCCTCCGCGTGTTGACCCGGGTGCGCTGCCGTTTGTTCCCATGTTCAGCGAATCCACAATGCTCGGGGAACACACGGCACCGGCTGGGTCCATGCGGGAAGGGCACGTAACCACGGACCCAAGGAGCCTGACGGTCCAGATGTCCCATGCCGCCCAGGATGTACCGATCACGACGAATATGGCCGTTTATGCGGAAGAGAAGATCGAGAACCACACCATGCAGGGGCGAACCATGGGAAGCGCCGACGGACATGGTCGAGGTCATCCAGGCGGAAACCTGTGGGCGAAGGACCCCAATACGGGGATATGGACGGCCGATGGAGCAAATCCTTCCCGCATTCCAAACCCCATGGGTTCAGGCCCAACTGGAACGCACTCCAGGGAGGAGAGGGATGTACGGGGAGTGTACTCACACCCCCCGGCCACAGGTGGTATCCGTCTCGGTGGAGTGGTGGCTGGAGACGTCGGAGACGCCATCAGGATTGACGACCTCAGGGGAATCAAAATCCCCTACTACGATGGCAACCCCTCCAACCTGGATGACTTCATCCTGGATTGGGAGGATTTCGCCGAGGAGGTCGTCGGCGAGATGCGGGGAGCGCCGCGGGACAAGTGGGTATGCCGGACATTCCCACACCGGCTGGCGCAGGACCTGAAGGAGGAGCTGCGGGATCAGATCCGAGAAGGATTGATCCGTACGGAGCAGGCCTGCCTTCAGTGGCTGGAGGACGAGGAGCGGGTGGACGCTCCGAACCAAAAGCTGGAGGACCTGTGGTCCATTCCGCTGCCACTGGACCCCGGTGAGTTGCGGGTCCCGGAGTGGAACAGGTATCTGCGGAAGTACCGCAGATGCCTCAAGCTCGTGGAGGACTGGAACGAGGCCAGCGAGATCCGCCACCTCCTGAAGGACGTCCTCCCCGGCAACTGGAAGAGGAGAGTGGAGGACGAGGAGAAGAAGCGCGCGAAGAAGCGCGTGGCGGTGAGGATTATGGCGGCGGAGGATACCCATGCGGGTATCATGGAGTTCTTCAGGAGGAACCTGGGCGAACCCAACCGGATGTTGGGCCTGAAGAACGCCGTGTACGTGGAGGTATTTGGGGACTCCATGGGGCAAAGGTTGCTGCGCCTCAACAACGTGGAGTGGAGGCGCGGGGAGCCGCTGAGGATGCAAGTCATCTTCGCCCGCATGAGCCTTGACGAGATCGTGAAGTACATCACGGTGGAGTTGAAGCTCAATGCGAAGAACGAGGCCCACGTGCAGGATCGACATGGTCATGGACAACGAGGCCACCGAGAAGACCGCCATCATCGGGAGATCCAGGAGGACACGGCCAACTCCGCGGAGGATGGTAGTGGAAGTGGCCAAGACCACTGGTCCCGGGAGGATCACGAGGAGGCCCATTTCTTCGCGTTTGTGGCGCACAACGTGAAGAACAATGGGCAGGATCGATCCAGATGGAGCCGGGCGGGACCAAGGGGCAAAGAGCCAAGGAGGATCGGGAACCCACCGCTCTCATTCCGGGAGTACAGGTCGCAGCATGACGGGTGCTGGGTCTGTTATGGCAAGGGAAACAACCATGCACACGACCACCGTCAGTGCAAGGTGTATGAGGCGGACAAGAAGGCCTACTTCGCCGCCCACCCCGAGAAGAAGCCCAAGGAGCAGCGGATTTCCGATTGGAAAGCTAAGGGCGGAGACGGGGGAAAAGGCCAATGCAAAGGCCAAGGAAAAGGCAGAGGAAGAGGCTATGGTGGTGGACCTGGCCAAGACCGACGAGTGAGGTCGATCGAGGAGGTCGCTGAGGACATGTTGAGGACCTTGGAGGAACTCAAAGCCCAGCAACGTGGTGGACAAAGTCCTGGCGGATCGCAGCCGGAAGGGGCTGCGGGAAGCCAAGTCTAGAGGAGCCCCCACGGGAGTGGGACCTCGGAGGTCTCTCCTCCGAAAATCAGTGGAATCCCGGAGAAAGCGAAGGCACATCGGGTGCCGAAGAAGGCTCCAGAAGAGCCAAAACCACTGAGCTTCGCCACTCCCAACCCCTGGAGAGCCCTGCCAAGGGAGGTACATGTGGGTACGGGACACGGCAAGAAGGAAGGAGCGACCACGGAGAGCCCCGTGGACGGGCAGGACCAACCCAAGATCTACACCATCCGTGACCATACCCTTGAAGTCCTGATGCACCCGGACGTGCTAGAGTTGCATGCCGTGAGAGTCGTCCATACACCTCATGGCGACGAGCGGCAGTTGCACTTGAAGGTGCGAGTACGGTGCGGACGAGAGGAGAAGGTGGTGGATGTGTTAGTGGATACGGGTGCCCAGGTGAGCCTGGTCCGGAGAGGGTTGTTCAAGGAGGAACTCCTGCAGCCCAGCCGGAGACCGGTCCGCCTGAAGGTCGCCAACGGAGAGATCATGGGTGGTGGCACCCATGAGGCCACCATCAGTATGGAATTCTGGGAACATGAGCGCTTGAACCGCCCTGATCAGGCGAAGAGAAGCACTCTATCCGGGAACTTCTATGTGGCCGACATTACAGATTGGGATATGATCATGGAGTACGACTTCATGGTGGCCAACGCCATTGGAGCCCTTCCCCATCGTGCAACGCTGGTCCGGGAGGACGATGAATGCCTCACATGGCTGTCCACGGACTATGCATGCGGATCATCCCAATGGAATGCTGAGGAAGAGGATCGAATCGTCCAAGCGGTGCAAGCTGTGGGTGCCAAGTCCAGAGGAGACCGCGGAGTTCAACTCACGGAGTATGGAATGGCGCCGCAGGTGTACGACAGGATGATCCAGACGCTGGGAGCCGAAACGCCCGAGACGGACGTCTTCGCTTCCCGGGATGCCCCACTTTTGCGGAAGTGTAGGAGGCATTGGCATCGAGGAGACTCAGCCTGGCACAGGCATTGGGGTTTGAAGGAGTGGGGACCCATGTATTGGCATGGCTCCCTGGACAATACCAGACGTACGGTGGAGAAGATCATCGCGGATAGGGCGAAGGGGATCCTGGTCATAACCGGCATAGGATCCACCCCATGTCCGCTGGAGGGTCTCAAGTCGACGCTGGACTCCATCACCCTGAACGAGATGTCATTCGGGCCAGAGGAGGAGCTGTTCATCGACGCCAAGGGTGTATCAATGCCCTCCCCGGGTCAAGCATGGGGTACCAAGGCTTTCCTGGTGGATGGGGCACAAGCCCAGCCCACGGGTGATGAAGCATTCATCCGTAGGGTGGAGGGGGTGCCCATGAAGGTCATGTTTGAGCCCAAGGAGGGGACGGATCAGCCTATTGATGGCATTGACGTCCTGTCTCACGCCAAGATCGACGACGTCGTCAACGACATGCGGATGGGGATGCACGACCGTGTGGCAGCCAAGAAGAGGCGGGCCATGGTCACATCTCCGCATTGTTGGGATGACAAGATGTTCGTCACCGGCAAATACGAGAAGGATGAGTTCGTGGCGAGGGTCATGGATCACATCGCGGACCAATACGATGGTCCGGTTGGGTCGGACCCACCAACGTGGGGTTTTCCAAGAGTGGGAACCGGTAGCGACGAGCACCAGCCCGAGGCCGCAAATTTTCGAAGATTATCGGTGGGAAGCGCGCCCCACGACGATGAAGACGGCATATCGGACGAGGAGAAGTCGGACTCGGACCCAGAAGAGGCCTATACCGCAGTGCGGTCGGTTGTATCTATACCGAAGCAAGCGGCAGAAGAGGCCCAGGAGAACCCGAAGGTCGCCGAGCTGAAGGAGAGGCTGATCAAGGCCTATCCGCGGCTATTCAGTGGCGTCGCCAACAAGAACCCTCCAGATCGTGGGAGGTTTGGTACAGCGAAGATCAAGCTGAAGCCGAACCCGAAGATCTATCGTCATCGGGAGTACCAACTTCAGGGCGATCGGGCCGAGGCCATGAAGAAGCTGTTGGCCGAGTTCATTGAGCGGGGATGGATCGAACCCTCCGACAGTGAGTGGGCCAGCCCAGCCTTCATCGTGCCCAAGAAGGAGAAGGGCGAGTGGAGGTTGGTGGTTGATTACAGGGGTTTGAACGAGCAGACCGAGCACGACTCGTACTCACTTCCCCTGATCGACTCCATCCTCCAAAAACAACAGAAAAAGCGGATTTTCACGGTGTTAGACCTGAAACACGGTTATCACCAGATGCCGCTACACCCGGACTCCAGGCCCTGTACAGCGATGTCGACGCCGCTGGGGCCCATGCAGTGGAAAGTGGTGCCTATGGGCGCCAAGAATGGCAACGCCGCTTTCCAGCGCATGATGGAGGACCTACTCGGTCCTGTCCGGGACTGTGCCGATCCCTTCGTGGATGACATCATCATCGGGTCCGGCACGGAGAACATGACTGAGGACGAGCTCATCGACGCGCATGAGAAGGATCTGCGCCGAGTGCTCAGCGAGTTGGACAAGCACAACATGGTGTGCAAGCCCACCAAAGCCTCACTCTTCGTGAAGGAGGTGGAGTTCGCGGGTCACGTGGTTGGTCACGGGCAACGCCGTCCCATGCCTGGGAAGCTGGCGTCCCTGAACCACTGGGAGAAGCCCCAGACCATCAGCGAACTCCGGTCCTTCATGGGGTTCTGCAACTACTATTCGGGCTATGTCCGGATGTATGCAGAACTGTCGGGGCCGCTGCACAAGATATTGCAAGTGGGCAAGTTCGACGGCCGGAAGGGGAGCAAGAAGAAGCTTGCCTGGACCCCTGAGACTGACGATGCGTTCAACTGCCTGAAGGAGCGACTCCTGGGGCAGTTGGGGCTGTTCCTGGTGGACCCAGACAAGGGATTCGTGCTACGGACAGACGCCTCGGACTATGCCGTGGGGGCAGTCCTCGAGCAAGTCCGGGACGACGGGACTCATGTTCCCGTGGCGTTTTGGAGCAGGATCCTGGCCGAGGGCCAACGCCGAACATGGACCGCGAGGGAGAAGGAGACATACGCCATTGTATGTGCGCTCAGGAAGTGGTCTGGCCATATCGGACTGCAGCCGGTGGTGGTTTGCACGGACCACCAGTCCCTACAGAGCTGGCACAAGGAGCATGTCGACACCCCCTCAGGACCAGCGGCTAGGAGGGCCCGATGGCATGAGATGTTCGCCATGTTCGACCTCAGCGTCGTGTACGTCCCGGGGAAGGACAACACTGTGGCAGATTGCCTCAGTCGCTGGGCCTACCCCGCGGGCAAGGCGTGGATGGACATATCCAGCCATGGCGACGCCGAGGAGACAGAGGAGGCCAAGCGCATCATCGAGATGGAGAAGGTCATGGAGCAAGAGGGGGTCAAGTGCTTTGTGGTGATGGCAAACCGTACAGACCTGGCCAAGTTCCGGGGTGCCCGCGTCCAAGCTATTCGAGAGGAAACCCTCGAGCAATGGATGGTGGCCCCTGTAGAGCTAGTCAGGTCGGTGCTCACAGAGGACTGGTCGGATGACTACGCGGCATCCAAGCACTGGAGCAAGTACTGGAATGCCGTGAGCGCCCCGTCGGACGACGAATGGCCCGAGGGCTTGACCGAGGATGGCGACGAGTTGTTCCTCAAGGACAAGCTGCTGGTGCCCGAGAACCGACTGGAGGAGCTCATTGACCATTGGCACAACGCCCAGCTTATGCACCCTGGCCGAGACAAGATGCAGCAGGACCTGGAATGGCGTTTCAAGTTCCCTCCGGGGTACTACGCCATCCTGGATAGGTACTGCAGCGACTGTGCCGTGTGTCGGGCCACGAAGAGCCCCAACCACTCCACAGCGGGCAACCCGGTGTACACAGCTATACCGGAGGCCCCTATGCGGTCCGTGGCCATGGATGTATTCGCCATGCCTGAGGTCACCGTGGAAGGAGAGACCTACGACTGTGTCATCCTGGCGGTGGATAGGCACAGTGGGTATATCGTGGCAGTCCTGGGCAAGAAGTCCAAGAAGAAGGACAAGAAGGACAAGCATGGAGTGGGACTGCAGGCCAAGACCGTCGCTAATGCCATGCTCAGGCATTGGCTGACGATTTTCGATGTCCCAGCTGTCATCTGCAGCGATCGGGGCAGTCAATTCGTGGGGACGTGGTTCAAGACGATGTGCAAGCACATGGGGATTGGGCACGCCAAGACCGTGGCATACCACAGCCGGTCGAATGGTCGGGCTGAGGTGGCCGGGCGGCAGATGTTCGAGAAGTTCCGCCAGCTGCACATCGAGGAACCGGGCCGGAATTGGTACAATTCGCTGTGGAGGGTACTCCAAGCGTATCACGACCTTCCGGGGCCTACTGGACTGTCGCCCCATCGCATCCTGTTCCTACGGGATCGAGTGTCACGCACTCTCCCGAGGATGAACCATGGCAAAGTGGCCCGGGATGCGAATGCCATGATGGCTGAGGCGGACGACACAGCGGCCAAGGTGTGCAAGGCACTTCAGGACGAGCATGACAAGAGGGCCAAGTACTTCAAGCAGGGAAAAGTCCAGAAGTATGCTCTCCAAGACACCGTGTGGGTGGAGCGGCACCACAAGGATGTCCTGTCCAGGCATCGGCAGGCGTCTTGGTATGTGCCGGGGGTAACCGTGCGGAAGGTCGGGCAGGATGTGTATGCGGTTCGTGTGGGGTATAACAAGATCCTGGACCGCGACCATACCCAGCTTCGTCCCCGAGCACCGGACCCCAGCGGACGTCCCGTCACATTCGAGTTCACGGCCGGCGATGTGGACTCGGACGACGAGGGTGAGGACGACGACTTCACCGCTGAGAAGATCCTGGCGGACAAGCCGGACCCGGGGACGCCTGGGGGTAGGCTTTATAAAGTCCGTTGGAAAGGATTTGCCGCATCCAGGGACTCGTGGGAACCTCCGAGCAGTTTTGTGCCGAGGTACACCACGGTCCGGATGGACTACCTAAAGAAAAAGCATATTTCTTTGGATGTCAAGGACGTGTTGGTCCATTTGGTTGCTGCTGTAGCACCGTAATGGATCCCCCTTGGCATTTTGTTTGTTTCTGTGAATGGGGAGACAAGTGAGGGCGTTCATCCGGGGATTTTTCGGCCTTGATTGGCCATATACCCCCTTCACTCGATCTCCACATATATATTTCATTGTGGTATACTTATTTAGGTCGACCGACGACGTTTTTCTATCTTTGATCCCCTTGGTCCATGTTGTAGATCAAGAGGAGACCGGATATGGCGTAGGGCGCTGAGTATCAGTGTCCTCAACCCTCCCTTGGGGCGTGGGGGACGCCTACGACGTGTGTGGGGCCTCCATGTGTCCTTGGGACTTGGGGGGGGGGGGTTGGAGCTCATTGGGGTCCTCCCGTCCTCTCTTCAATGACTTCCGAGCGGTAACAACGCTCTGAGAAGGGGGGTGAAGCCGGTTCGGACCCCCGTGGCCATCTTGGGGTCACTTGGGGTGTGTATCTATGTGCCGTCAAGCCGCCATTGGCTGATATCATACTCTCCCATCCACCTGACCTAACCCGATGTGATAGTGTGATAGGTTTGGCCATTCCGGCTATGAGCGGCCAGATTCAGTACCGAGGCACCGCCAGCGGAGATTTATATATCGGAATATCAGGAATCAACAGGGTTTTATTATCATAATGTTTCCGTAATTTTTCAGCCTTTCGTTCTGATGGTCAATGTATCGGCGACTGTCAGTTGGCTCGCGATTTTGCGTTAACCGATTGGTTAACTGTTATTTCCAGATATTTTGGCGGATACTCCGTTGAAGGGTCAGATTTCATCAGCAAAGGGTTCGTTGCTTCCGCAATTTTCTAAATAAGCACTCGAAATTTTAATCTGAATTTTTCGCGATGTCGAAATCGGATTTTCGACTTCGACATCGCCGCACTTGATTTGGACTTCGTCGAGTGGTCATACTCTTTTCCCTATGCCCGAATCAGGTTTCCCTTATACTTGCCACCCATTTGACTTGGAGATATAAGGGAAACAAAAGTGAATCGTGGGAACACTTTGAAGGATCATATCTACGCGCGAGTGTGAGGAAAGAGAATACGGAAGGTTGCGTTGCAAGCGCCTTGGTCTCAACTTAATTTAGGCAGCATCAAACGCCTTTGGTGTGTACACATGCCCGTTCTAGCAAGGGATAATGGTCAAGAGGGTATAAAGTGATATATAACTCTTGGACCGTGCAACCGAATATTTTAATGCGACTTTTGAGTGTACCGCATGAGTGTTGGGGTTGCATAGCATCTTTCCTTGGGTTCCTACGTATTTTTAACGTGAAGTTATGTCCATGGAGGGTCATGACATATCATGGTGGGACCCACTTTTGAGGGTATGTTTTATATGCATGGCATATGTCTTGATATGCTCACGCCCATGTTATATATCTTCGTGTGGCCGAAGAGATGGGGAGCCATACGTGACAAGGGCTTTGCCCATGTCCCAATTGTGGAATTCAAAGCGCTAGACCAAGTCTACCGCGTATGTATTGCTCATGGTATGTTTGACAAAGAGATCCATGGGTGCACTCCCATTTTCATGGGGCATGTAGATATTAGTGGCAAAGGTATCTCCATGCGCCTGATTGGGGATCCAAGTGGGGGAATTGTTCGTAAATGGTTGCAATCATTTGTGTATTGAATCATGAGCGGATATCATGAGTGAGCATAGAGATATAATATCATGACAACTTTGTATTTGGACATATTTTCATGTTTTTGACCTCATTTTATGCTCATTTTTGTGTTTTATGTGCTCAACTGGTCGGCTAACAGTAAAGTGCCTAGAGATCCGTGAACTATGGTATGTTGCTTATATGTTGGCATATGCTTCGGTGTTGTACCTCACCATATGCCGGATCACATGGTCACTTTGGCTTGGCACACGAGGCCTCACAAAATTAGGTCTCAAATTCATGAGTTGATTTGTGAAGCATGTCATGTACATAACCGGAGGGGTTTCGGGGGCAATGATGGGATATTCTTGGGCATGGACTTTTGGTCTATATCACCCTTGTATGCTACTTTCCGCTTTGACACATGCATGGAGCATTTGGATATTTGCCGTATGCATTTTTGAGTATATAATTGACTTTTGGGCATAATGGTGTGATTTGCCTGATTTTGCCATGTTGTGAGGTCATCTTCATGGGGCAGTTCTCCAAGCCCATTCGACTCCAAGTCCAACCAAGGTTATGTCAGGGTAGGGCATGGTCCTGAGTGCCACTCTAGGCCATGACACGCCACCTCCCATATTGGGCTAGGATTTATAGGCTTGGGGGTGAACACATTTTTGGGGTTTATGTAGTGACTTGTGACACATGGCATTCAGCCATCTCATTTGACCTGGTTCAGGGCAATATGTTGGTGAGTCAAGGGAGGGTCTTGAGTCCAGGGAATGAGGGGTTTATAGCTGTGAATGTGTACGGTTACCTCTTTCCCCAACTTTGCTTTATTTGTGTTCATATGCCAATTTCAGGGCTTTCCTCTTTGGTGCAATTCTTGTACATGCCCGCCACCGTGAGACAACCGGTGTGCTGATCCGAAGCCCGCAGCCTGGATTGGATTGTGAATCAGGCTATTGTTGTACTTGTGGGATCTGGTTGCTGTTCAGGGTTGAAGGAGGCTTTTATTTTCTATATTTTTGGATTTGGACCCTGGATTTTGAGGATTTTGAGAAATGCAATCGTTGATCCGGAGCAAGTCAGCAGGGGTGACAGGCGGAAGGGGCACAGCGGGGGCCGGTCCTGGTAGGGACCTTATTTACCACTGCCCCTGCTCCTGCCACTGCGCCGGCCCCTGCCCCTGCCCCTGCCCCTGCCCCTACTCCTGCCACTGCCCCTGCCCCTGCCCCTGCCCCCCCTGCCCCTGCCTTTGCCCCTGCCACTGCCCCTGCCCCAGCCACTACCCCTGCCCCTGCCCCTGCTACTGCCACCGCCCATGCCCCAGCCCCTGCCCCTGCCCCTGCTACAGCCACTGCCCCTGCCTCTGCCCCTGCCACTGCCATTGCCCCTGCCATGCCCCTGCCCCTACCCCTGCCCCTGTTCTGCCCCTGCCTCTGCCCCTGCTACTGCCCCTGCCCCTGCCTCTGCCAGTGTCCCTGCCCCTGCCCCTGCCCCCGCCCGTGCCCATGCCTCTGCCCCTGCCCCAGTCCCTGCTCCTGCCCCTGCCCTAGCATCTGCCCCTGCCCCTGCCCGTGCCACTGCCCCTGCACCTCCCACAGCCCCGGCCCCTGCCCCTGCCACTGTCCCTGCCCATGGCCCTGCCCCTGCCCCTGCCACTGCCCCTGCCCCACCCACTGCCCCTGCCCCTGCCCCTGCCCCTGCCCCTGCCCCTGCCCCTGCCACATCCCCTGCCCCTGCCCCTGCCCCCCTGCCCATGCCTCTGCCCCTGCCCCTGCCACAGCCACTGCCCCTGCCTTTGCCGCTGCTACTGCCACTGCCCCTGCCCCTGCCCCTGCTACTGCCGCTGCCCCTGCCACTGCCCCTGCCCCCGCCCCTGCCACTGCCCCTGCCACTGCCTCTGCCCCTGCCCCTGCCCCTGCCCGCCCCTGCCTTTGCCTGTGCCCCTGCTACTGCCCCTACCCCTATCCCTGCCCCTGCCCCTGCCCCTTCTCCAGCCACTGGCCCTGTCCCTGCCCTTGCCCCTGCCCCAGCCCCTGCCCCTGCCACTGCCCCTGCCCCTGCCCCTGCCCCTGCCCCTGCCCCAGCCACTGCCCCTGCCCCTGCCCCTGCCCCCCCTGCCCCTACCTCTGCCCCTGCTCCTGCCCCTGCCACTGCCCCAGCCTCTGCCCATGCCCAAGCCCCTGCCCCTGCCCCTGCCCCTGCAACTGCCCCTGCCCCTGCCCTTGCCACTGCCCGTGCATCAACCACTGTCCCTGCCCATGCCCCTGCCCCTGCCACTGCCGGTGCCACTGCCCCTGCCCCTCCCACGGCCCCTGCTCCTGCCCCTGCACCTGCCCCTGCCCCTGCCCCTGCCCCTGCCCATGCCGCCCCAGCCCCTGCCTCTGCCCCTGCCCCTGCCCCTCTCGCGACAAGAAGATGTCAAGGACGGCAAGACAGCAGGCGGTGCAAGCATACAGAACACAGAACACAACTCCCCTCCAAGCCCTAGTGGGGGTACGTGTGGTGGCGTCCCTGCTAGGCCACAGCCGCCTGGTTACGCTGTGTTCTCTTGCCAAAGCATAGGTGGGCCAAAGGTGCCATGACATGGGAACAGCGGCCAGACGACCCGGACAGGAATGTGCGGAGAAGAGCGCGCCGAGTGCGCGGAAGCAGGGGAGAGGATAGGAGCGACCCGTGCAAGGATCACAAACGGTCCCCGGATGGATGAGGATCCTGTGGGCCCGCGCCACGGGGTTGCTGGCGGCCCGGTGGGGTATAAACACGGGATGAGGGGTGGGATGGGGGCACGGGGCTAGGACAGGGGTGTGGCACGGGCCACACAACGGCCCCAAGGCTTGGGAAAACCATGGGAAGCGGGGATGGGGCCGTTGACGGTATGTGGCGAAGGGGAACGGGACATGGGATGGGAAGGGAGGCCAAAAGCGCCAAGCAACAGCCCCGTGGGATTGGGAAACCAGTCGCCATGGAGTGGTAAACCATGGGCCAACCATGGGGAGCCTGGCCACGGGAAGTCGGGAAAATGCCCTGAACTCCGGGACGGCCGTGAGGTGTCCGCAGGGGGGAGGGTTGACCCTGAGGTCCCCGGGTCAATGGCCTAAGTACACGTAGGTTCACGCGTGAGCGGGACCTGGGGGAACGTGGAAAGGGTCGCCCCCTGGCCTCCAGCCGCGGATGGACGACACCCAAGTGCATCCGGGAGCCGAGTGGATACTCCAGCCCGTGAGGGATGGGGAGTGGTGGAATGTGGTTGACAGAGAGAAATGCTCCGCTGTCGGCGAGGGCTATCCACAGGAAACCCGCCTGCAGGCGCCCGAAAGGCTGTGCTAGGGGGGGAAGGCCGGGGGGTCCTTCGATGGGTGACCGGAAGGAGCTGAGACCGTGAGGGCAGCGACTGAAGGGAGCCTACCGCCGGTCATGCCCCAAGGGAACCTGGTTGAAGTTCTCCGCCGTGAGGTGAGAAAGGGGTCGCCAGGGGAACTGATGGTGGAGAGCTCTCCTTCCCGCCAGAGGCGGCCACCATGTAAAACAAGCAAGGAGAAGTCAGATGAGGCTGCGGACGCGGCCGCCCTTACTTACTTACTTACTCAAAGTAAAGCAGTCCTCCTACACAACTCACATCATACATAACCCTGCCCCACTCTCTGCTGTGCGTGACACCGCGAGGCGGCGGTTTGAGGAAAAGGACCTAACCTTCAAGTCCTTTAGGAAGTACAAATTGACTGAATTTTTGAAAAGGAGGGTAAAAGCCATGGAGTCACAAGAGAAAAGGGATAGAGAGGGGAATCTCCTTGCTTTCTTACAAAGTGATGACTTGGTTTCCGGTTCAGTAGAGAAGTTGAATGTGCAGTTTCTCAAGGAGGCGGTGTTGACATGGCAACAATCTAACCCCCACATTTCTGCCCTTCTACGCCACAATGGGACAAAGGAGGCCCTAAAGAGGCAACTTGAGGAACTATATGGACAATGCAGCACATCTCCCATGTGGCTATGCACACCGTGTGACCCATTTTCTGGCCTCAGACCTCAGACACCCCAATTTGACCCCCCCGGTGCTCCAAATCTTGGTCCGCAAATAGCCCCCCACCTACCCCGTACAACCATTTTAGACCCATAGAGACCCAAGCGAATGGTCCCGGGGGGGCTGTTTTAGGGCCCTTTTCCTCGAAAGAAAAAAGTGCCCTTTGGTTGCGCGTTTTCGTACCCTGAGGGGGGGCGTTGAAGCACATGATCCAACTCGGCTTTATATGAATCTTTTAAGACAGATTCAGAAACTCAGTTACATTGTAATCATCCGCATCAGGTATCTATGTAGACAGGGATTTTTCTTTGCGTCATATGGGCGTGAACTTGTCTAGTGTTCTTGCCCCCCTCTCCTCCCATGGTGTCCCCTCGGTCACCGGAACCAATATCAAGGTCGCATCCCGGCAAGGCTGCACCTCGGGTCTAGCCGGCCCTGAGCTGAAGACGGTTCGGATCCCAATTGACAGCAGTGTTCTATTTTTGAGCGATTTCCGCGATTTCAGCGATTTCGGATATAATTTCAGGAGAATTCCGAAATTATATTATTTATAAACCACAGGATGGAGGATTTAACATTTCTTGTTCGGACCAGGCCTGCTGCGTGTGCGCGCGCCCTTCACCTGTTCGTGCTGGCGTGCGCGTGCTCTGTGCTCCTCAATGCGGGCCGATCGTCTGAAAATTCTTCCCAACGGGTGCTAATAGTGTTAGTTCTATCTTGTTACGGAAACGGAAGCGAATCGGAAGCTAGGGCGACTCCAGTGGAAGATAGAAAGCCCGGAATTGCCATCTGGCTAAGCCCTCGTGTGGTGCCTCCGCGCACACCGGCTGTCGCCCTTGGGTGCATCACTGCACTTGAGAGGAGAATGGTACACGTTAATGGGCACATCTGCTTCGGCAGTGCCACGCCTACGTGTATGGGGGATCACGAGTCCCTGGAAGCTGGAGGAGTCCTCGTGGATGTGAAGTGGAAGTGGATGTGGCTGAGGTAGGCGCACCGGAAGGGAAGAAAGTAGGTCGGTCGTTGCTCCGCAAGGCAAAGGAATTCCTCACTCTTTGACTTATCATTTGTTTGCTTTGCATGTGTCATGACAACTTGATCTCCCATGGAATCAAAGAGGGTCAACCTTTGGTGATTGTGTGTGTTGAACATGTGGTGTGCACGTGCAATGCGTGAACATGTAAAGAAGGTCCCTACCAGGACCGGCCCCTGCTGTACCCCTTCCACCATTTCCTGTCACTCCTATGGTCTTGCTTCTCACCAGGTTCTGCATGATCTTGCCCTATCCTGCACAATTTCCCACAAAAAATAGTAAAATATGGCTCCTTCACACAAATCCTGATCCCTTGCAATTACCTACTCCGAAGTACAATAGCTCCAATCCAAACAATCCACACTGTGGGCTTCCAAGGGTGTTTGAGGTCCCGCGTTGACACTCAACAACTCCTTTCAACACGCCGGTCGTCTCACGGTGCACACGGAGACACGGGCGTTGGGCATGTACATAGAATTGCACCAATAGAATAATGGAAAAAGAGGCCCTGAAATTGGCATATGAACACAAATCAGGCAAGATTGGGGAAAGATGGAAACATACACAATCACAGCCATAGACCCCTCATTCCCTGGACTGAGGACCTTCCCTTGACTCGCCAACACGATGCCCTGAAACAAGTCAAATGAGATGGCTAAATGCCATGTGTCCAAAGTCACTACACAAACCCCAAAAATGTGTTCCCTCCCAAGCCTCTAAATCCTAGCCCAATAGGGGAGGTGGCGTGTCATGGCTTAGAGTGGCACTCAGGACCATGCCCTACCGTGACATAACTTTGGTTGGACTTGCAGTCGATTGGGTTTGGAGAATTGCCCCATGAAGATGACCTCACAACATAGCAAAATTAGGCAAATCACACCATAATGCCCAATATTCAATTATATACTCAAAAATACACACGGCAAGTATTCAAATGCTCCATGCATGTGTCAAACCGGAAAGTAATATACAAGGGTGATATAGACCAAAGATTCATGCCCAAGAATATCCCAACATTGGCTCCGGAACCCCTCCGGATATACACATGCCATGCATCACAACTCAACTCACGAATTTGAGACCTAATTTTGTGAGGCCTCGTGTGCCACGCCAAAGTGACCACGGGGTCCGGCATATGGTGAGGTTCAACACCGAAGCATATGCCAACATATAAGCAACATACCATAGTTCACGGATCTCTAGGCACTTTACTGTTAGCCGACCAGTTGAGCACATAAAATACAAAAATGAGCATAAAATGAGGTCAAAAACATGCAAATAATGCCAAATTTAAAGTAATCACAATAGTATATAACTTCGCTCACCCATGGTATCAACATATGGTTCAACACACAATTGCTTGGGACCATTTGCAAACAATTCCCCCACTTGGATCCCCACATGGACGCATAGGGACACCTTCGAACCTCCTCACGACACGCACCATGAAAATGGGAAAATTGATAGAGGCGCTTGTGGGGCGCTCCGTAAGCCTTCCCACATGCACTATATGTGCGGTAGACTTAGTCTAGCGCTATGGAGCTCACCATTGGGACATGGGCAAAGCCCTTGCCACGTATGACTCCACATATCTTCCTACAAATGGAGATATATAACATGGGCGTGAGCATAGCGAAGCACATACCATCCATATAACACATACCCTTTAAAGTGGCTCCCACCATGGTATGCCATGCCCCTCCATGGACATAACTTCACGTTGAAAATACGTAGGAACCCAAGAAAAGTTCCTATGCAACACCAACACTCATGCGGTACACTCGAAAGTCGCATTAAAATATCCGGTTGCATGGTCAAAGAGTTATAAATCTCTTTCTACCCTCTTGACCATTATCCCTTGCTACACCCGGCATATGTACACATCAAAGGCGTTTGACGCTTCCTTCATTAAGTTGAGACCAAGGCGATTCCGGCCCATATCTCAAAATTGAAATTCCTCCCAATGAGCCGGAGATATGATTCTTCAAAGTGGCCTCACGAATCAATTTTGTTTCGACTATATCTCCAAGAAAAATGAAGGAGACAACAAAAAGCAGATGATTCCTGATCGGGGAAAAATGTGGGACCACTCGAAATGCATCATATCAAGTGCGGCGACCTCGAAGTCGAAAATCCGATTCTGAATGTCTGAAAAAATCGGATTAATTTTGCGGGTGTATAACATGAAAATTGCGGAAGCAACGAACCCTTTACTGATGAGATCTGACCCTTCATCGGGGTTTCCGCTAAAATATCTGGAAATAACAGTTCACCAATCGGTTACCGCAAAATCGCGAGCCAACTGACAGTCGCCGATACATTGACAATCAGAACGGAAGGCTGAAAAATTACGGAAACAATATGATAAAAAAACCCTGTTGATTCCTGACATTTCGATATATAAATCTCAGCCGGCGGCGCCTCGGTATGGAATATGGCCGCTCATAGCTGGAATGGCCAAGCCTATCCCACTATCACATCAGGTTAGGTCAGGTGGATGAGAGAGTATGATATCAGCCAATGGCGGCTTGCCGGCCCATAGATACACACCCCAAGTGACCCAAAGATGGCCACGGGGGTCCGAACCGGCTTCACCCCCCTTCTCAGAGCGTTGTACCCGCTCGGAAGTCATTGATGAGAGGACGGGAGGACCCCAATGGGCTCCAACCCCCCCCCCCATGTCTCAAGGCCACATGGAGGCCCCACATACGGCGTAGGCGTCCCCCATGCCCCAAGGGAGGGGTGAGGACACTCATAATCGGTGCCCTCCGCCATATCCGGTCTCCTCTTGATCTACAACATGGACCAAGGGGATCAAAGATAGAGAAACGTCGTCGATCGATCTAAATACGTATACCACAATGAAATATATATGTGTGGAGACCGAGTGAAGGGGGTATATGGCCAATCAAGGCCCAAAACTCCCCGCATGAACGCCCTCACCCGTCTCCCAAGCACAAAGACAAACAAAAATGCCAAGGTGGATCGTTCACGGTGCTACTGAAGCCACCAAATGGACCAACACGTCCTTGACATCCAAAGAGATGTTCTTCCTCCTTAGATACTCCATCCAGATTGTGGTATACCTCGGCACACAACTGCTCGGAGGCTCCGGAGAATCCCTTGATGCAGCAAAACCCTTCCAACGGACCTTGTATAGCCTCCCCCCAGGCGTCCCTGGGTCCGGCTTGTGCGTCAGGATCCTCTCGGCGGGAAGTCGTCGTCCTCACCCTCGTCATCCGAGTCCAGATCTCCGGCTGTGAACTCGAAGGTGACGTGACGTCCGCTGGGGTCTGGTGCTCGGGGACGAAGCTGGGTATGGTTGCGGTCCAGGATCTTGTTATCCCCCACACAAACCGCATACACATCCTGCCCGACCTTCCGCACGATTACCCCCGGCACATACCAAGACGCCTGCCGATGCCTGGACAGGACATCCTTGTGGTGCCGTTCCACCCACACGGTGTCTCTGAGAGCATATTTCTGGACTTTTCCCTGTTTGAAGTACTTGGCCCTCTTCTCATGCTCGTTCTGAAGTGCTTTGCACACCTTGGCCGCCGTGTCGTCCGCCTCAGCCATCATAGCACTCGCATCCCGGGCCACTTTGCCATGGTTCTACCACGGGAGAGTGCCTGACACTCTATCCCATAGGAACAGGATACGATGGGGCGACAGTCCAGTAGGCCCCGGAAGGTCGTGGTACGCCTGGAGTACTCTCCACAGCGCATTATACCAGTCCCCGCCCGGTTCGTCAATGTGCAGCTGGCGGAACGTTTCGAACATCTACCGCCCGGCCATCTCAGCCCGGCCATTCGACCGGCTGTGGTACGCCACGGTCTTGGCGTGCCGAATCCCCATGTGCTTGCACATCGTCTTGAACCACGTCCCCACAAATTGACTG
Organism: Eutreptiella sp. 'Long Island Sound 2002'; assembly: GCA_964036045.1. Lineage (NCBI taxonomy): Eukaryota > Euglenozoa > Euglenophyceae > Eutreptiales > Eutreptiaceae > Eutreptiella > Eutreptiella sp. 'Long Island Sound 2002'. The sequence continues at coordinate 34,390,093 of OZ038380.1, read as the reverse complement.
CCCCGATCGCTGCAGATGACAGCTGGGACATAAAAAATCGTCAGCCAATGCCTGATCATTGCGTTTGCGACGGTCTTGGCCTGCAGACCCACTCCATGCTTGTCCTTCTTGTCCTTCTTCTTGGACTTCTTGCCAGGGACCGCCACAATATACCCGCTGTGCCTATCCACCGCCAGGATGACACAGTCGTAGGTCTCTCCCACCACGGTGACCTCAGGCATGGCGAATACATCCATGGCCACGGACCGCATAGGGGCCTCCGGTATAGCCGTATACACCGGGTTGCCAGCCGTGGAGTGGTTGGGGCTCTTCGTGGCCCGACACACGGCGCAGTCGTTGCAGTACTTGTCCAGGATGGCGTAGTACCCCGGTGGGAACTTGAAACGCCACTCCAGGTCCTGCTGCATCTTGTTCCGACCAGGATGCATGAGCTGGGCGTTATGCCAGTGGTCAATGAGCTCCTCCATTCGGTTCTCAGGGACCAATAGCTTGTCCTTGAGGAATAATTTATCCCCATCCTCGGTCAAGCCCTCAGGCCATTCGTCGTCGGACGGGGCGCTCACGGCATTCCAGTACCTGCTCCAGTGGTTGGATGCCGCATAGTCATTCGACCAGTCCTCTGTAAGCACAGACCTGACTAGCTCTACAGGGGCCACCATCCATTGCTCGAGGGTTTCCTCTCGAATAGCTTGGACTCGGGCGCCCCGGAACTTGGCCAGGTCTGTACGGTTTGCCATCACAACAAAGCACTTGACCCCCTCTTGCTCCATGGCCTTCTCCATCTCGATGATGCGCTTGGCCTCCTCGGTCTCCTCGGCGTCCCCATGGCTGGATATGTCCATCCATGCTTTGCCAGCGGTGCCACAGACTGGAGCGTCCGAGGCAACGGAGAGAAAGCGACAAAAAGACGCTCCGGATTGGAGCATCCGGGGCGGAATGAAGCACGGCACTAGCCCCCGGACTGGATCGTCCGGGGGTGAACCAGGTGCCATGGAATGGAGCATCCGAGGCAACAAAGAGAATACGATAAAATGACGCCCCAGATTGGAGCATCCGGGGCGGAATGAAGCACGGCACTAGCCCCCGGACTGGATCGTCCGCGGGTGAACCCGGTGCCACGGACTGGAGCGTCCGAGGCAACGGAGAGAATACGACTAAAAGACGCCCCGGATTGGAGCATCCGGGGCGGAGTGGAGCACGGCACAAGCCCCCGGACTGGATCGTCCGGGGGTGAACCAGGTGTCACAGAATGGAGCATCCGAGGCAACGGAGAGAATACGATAAAATGACGCCCCGGATTGGAGCATCCGGGGCAGAATGAAGCACGGCACTAGCCCCTGGACTGGATCCTCCGGGGCAGAACCCGGTGCCACGGACTGGAGCGTCCGAGGCAACGGAGAGAATACAACTAAAAGACGCCCCGGATTGGAGCCTCCGGGGCGGAGAGGAGCACGGCCCAAGCCCCCGGACTGGATCGTCCGGGGGAGAACCCAGTGCCACGGACTGGAGCGTTCGAGGCAACGGAGAGAATGCGACAAAAAGACGCCCCGGATTGGAGCATCCGGGGCGGAGTGGAGCACGGCACAAGCCCCCGGACTGGATCGTCCGGGGGGGAACCCGGGGCCACGGACTGGAACATCCGAGGCAACGGAGAGAATACGATTAAATGACGCCCCGGATTGGAGCATCCGGGGCGGACAGGAGCAAGGCCCAAACCCCCGGACTGGATCGTCCCGGGGTGCACCCGGTGCCGCGGACTGGAATATTCGGGGACGCAACGCACCCGGACCGGAACGTCCAGGGACGAAGCGGCCCAGGAATGGAATGTCCGGGGCAACAAACAAGGAGAAGGAGACGGCGGCGGAGAGACACGGAGAGGAGAACAAGAACAAGAGCAAGGAACGGAAGGGGGAGGACAAGAAGGAGAGAAGACGCGAAGCGGGAGGAGAAAGAGAAGAAGGTGAAGCAGCCAAACACATGGAGCCCGGATGGGAACAACCGGGGAAGCAACGCAACCAGTCAGGATCAACCGGGAGCGGGGCGGCACAGGAGATCGTCAAGCGAGAGCGGCCGAGGCTCCGTGCGGAAGGAGCAGCGGCGGCGGCAAGAACTGCAAAGGAGTGCAAGAACAGGGGACAAGAAAGGTGGAGAGAGAGGACGAGAAAAACGAGAGACGGGAAGGGGGAGGAGAAGGGGAGGCAGGCGCACGGAACCCGGACTGGAACATCCGGGGAAACAATGCGCCCGGACTGGAACGTCCGGGGGGCGGAAGCCCTGGACTGGAACGTCCGGGGAGGCAACGGCCCGGGAGTGGAACGTCCGGGACCTCAGAAGGAGGAGGAAATGGCGGCGGAGAGAAGCGACGAGGAGCACGTGAACAAAATGGACCAGCATGGACCTGATGGGGAAGGACAAGACGGACGAGAGAAGGGAAGTGGGAGGAGAAGGAGCAAAAGGAAAAGCGGCCAACCACATGGAACCCGGACGAGGACAACCGGGGGAGCAGCGCACCAGGGCAGGTACATCCGTGGGCGAGGCGGTCATGGAAAGGAGCGTCCAGAGCTCCAGGAGGAAGAAGAGGCGGCGGCGGCAAGAATCGACAAGGGGTAAGGGGTGCCTGCACTAGACTCAGGGCCGGTGGAAAGAGAGGACGAGAAGAGCAAGAGAAGGGAAGAGGGAGGAGAAGGAGAAGCAAACCCGTGGAACCCGGACTGGAACATCCGGGGAAGCAGAACACCCGGACTGGAACATCCGGGGGGCGGAGGCCCAGGACTGGAGCGTCCGGGGAAGCAGCGGCCTGGGAGAGGATCGTCCGGGGCTGCGAAAGGAGGGGGATACGGTAGCGGAGAACAACGGCGAGGAGCACATGAACAAGGGCAAGGACCAGATGAGGAAGGATACGACGAAAGAGAGTCAGGAAGCGGGAGGGGAAGGAGCAGATGGAAAAGCGGCCAAACACGTGGAGGACTGGAACATCCGGGGGCGAGGCGGCCCTGGATGGGAGCGTCCGGGGCTCCAGGAGGAAGATGAAGCGGCGGCAGCAAGAAACGGCAAGGAGAGCAAGTACAAGAACCGGGGAAGGGGGAGAACGAGGACAAGAAGAGCAAGAGGCGGGAAGCGAGAGGAGAAGGAGAAGAATGAGAGGCGGATGGGCACATGGAACCCAGACCCGTGTGGCTAGGGCCACGCGACGGCACCAGGGGACTAGGACAGCATGGGAGGCGGCACAGGAGAGAGGGGCGGGGGCGGGAGGGGAGCGACCCGTGCTAGGCGCACAAAACAGTCCCCGGATGGATGAGGATCCAGTGGGCCCGCGCCACAGGGTTGCTGGCGGCCTGGTGGGGTATTTACACGGGATGAGGGATGGGATGGGGCCGCACAACAGCCCAGGGGATTAGGCTGGGGCCGCGGCACAAGGGAAAGGGACGGGGGCGGGAAGGAAGCGACCCGTGCTAGGCGCACGAAGCGGTCCCCGGATGGAAGAGGATCCAGTGGGCCCGCGCCACAGGGTTGCTGGCGATCCGGTGGGGTATAAACACGGGATGATGGGACAAGGGGACGGGGCGGGGAAGGGCGTGTGGCTAGGGCCGCACAACGGCCCGAAGGGGTAGGGAGTCCATGGGACGCTGGGAACGGGCCGGTGCCGGGATGAGGCAAAGGAAAATGGGACATGGGATGGGCAGGGAGACTGAAAGCGCCAAGCATCAGCCCCGTGGGATTGGGAAACCAGTCGCCATGGAGTGGTGAAGCATGGGCCAACCATGGGGAACCTGACAACGGGAAGTCGTGAAAATGCCCTGAACTCCAGGACGGCCGTGAGGTGTCCGCAGGGGTGAGGGTTGACCTTGAGATCCCGGGGTCAATGGCCTGAGTACACGTAGGTTCACGCGTGAGCGGGACCAGGGGGAACGTGGAAAGGGTCGCCCCCTGGCCTCCAGCCGTGGATGGACGACACCCAAGTGCATCCGGGAGCCGAGTGGGTACTCCAACCCGTGAGGGATGGGGAGTGGTGGAATGTGGTTGACAGAGAGAAATGCTCCGCTGTCGGCGAGGGCTATCCACAGGAAACCCGCCTGCAGGCGCCCAATAGGCTGTGCTAGGGGGGGAAGGCCGGGGGATCCTTCAGAGGGTGACCGGAAGGAGCTGAAACCGTGAGGGCAGCAACTGAAGGGAGCCTACCGCCGGTCATGCCCCAAGGGAACCTGGTTGAAGTTCTCGGCGGTGAGGTGAGAGAGGGGTCGCCAGGGGAACTGATGGTGGAGAGCTCCCCTTCCCGCCAGGGGCGGCCACCATGTAAAACAAACAAGGAGATGTCAGATGAGGCTGCGGACGCGGACGCCCTTACTTACTTACTTACTTACTTACTTGGACTCGGGCGCCCCGAAACTTGGCCAGGTCTGTACGGTTTGCCATCACCACAAAGCACTTGACCCCCTCTTGCACCATGGCCTTCTCCATCTCGATGATGCGTTTGGCCTCCTCGGTCTCCTCGGCGTCCCCATGGCTGGATATGTCCATCCATGCCTTGCCCGCGGAGTAGGCCCATCGACTGAGGCAATCCGCCACAGTGTTGTCCTTCCCCGGGACGTATACGACGCTGAGGTCGAACTTGGCGAACGTCTCATGCCATTGGGCCCTCCTTGCCGCGGGTCCCGAGGGGGTGTCGACGTGCTCCTTGTGCCAGCTTAAGGATTGATGGTCCGTGCATACCACCATCGGTTGTAATCCGATGTGGCCAGACCACTTCCTGAGCGCACAAACAATGGCATACGTCTCCTTCTCCCTCGCGGTCCAGGTTGGACGTTGGCCCTCGGCCAGGATCCGGCTCCAAAACGCCACGGGTACGTGCGACCCGTCATCCCGGACCTGCTCGAGGACTGCCCCTACAGCATAGTCCGAGGCGTCCGTCCGTAGCACGAATCCCTTGTTCCGGTCCACCAGGAATAGCCCCAGCTGCCCCAGGAGTCGCTCCTTCAGGCGGCTTAAAGCATCTTCGGCCTCAGGGGTCCAGGCAAGCTTCTTCTTGCTCCCCTTCCGGCCATCGAACTTGCGCACCTGCAGCATCTTGTGCAGCGGCCCCAACAGTTCTGCATACATCCAAACAAAGCCCGAATAGCAATTGCAGAACCCCATGAAGGATCGGAGTTCGCTGATGGTCTGGGGCCTCTCCCAGTGGTGCAGGGACGCCAGCTTCGCAGGCATGGGATGGCGTTGCCCGTGACCAACCAAGTGACCCGCGAACCCCCCTTCCCTCACAAAGAGTGAGGCTTTGCAGGGCTTGCACACCATGTTGTGCTTGTCCAGCTCGCTGAGCACTCGGCGCAGATCCTTCTCATGCGCTTCGATGAGCTCGTCCTCAGTCAGGTCTTCCGTGCCGGACCCGATGATGATGTCATCCACAAAGGGGTCGGCTCAGTTTCGGACAGGACCGAGTAGGTCCTCCATCATGCGCTGGAAAGCGGCGTTGCCATTCTTGGCGCCCATAGGCACCACTTTCCACTGCATGGGCCCCAGCCGCGTCGACATCGCTGTGCAGGGCCTGGAGTCCGGGTGTAGCGGTATCTGGTGATAGCCGTGTTTCAGGTCTAACACCGTGAAGATCCGTTTTTTTGTTGTTTTTGAAGGATGGCGTCGATCAGAGGAAGCGAGTACGAGTCGTGATCGGTTTGCTCGTTCAAACCCCTGTAATCAACCACCAACCTCCACTCGCCCTTCTCCTTCTTGGGCACGATGAAGGCTGGGCTGGCCCACTCACTGTCGGAGGGTTCAATCCAGCCCCGCTCAATAAACTCGGCCAACAACTTCTTCATGGCCTCGGCCTGATCGCCCTGAAGTTGGTACTTCCGATGACGATGGATCTTGGGGTTCGGCTTCAGCTTGATCCTCGCTGTGCCAAACCTCCGACGATCTGGAGGATTCTTGTTGGCGATGCCACTGAATAGCCGCGGATAGGCATTTATCAGCCTCTCCTTCAGCTCGGCGACCTTCGGGTTCTCCTGGGCCTCTTCAGCCGCTTGCTTCGGTATCGATACAACCGACCGCACTGCGGTATAGGCCTCTTCCGGTTCCGAGTCCGACTTCTCCTCGTCCGATATGCCGTCTTCATCGTCGTGGGGCATGCTTCCCACGGATAATCTTCAGAAATTTGCGGCATCAGCCGAGTTCTTGTCACTACTGGCCCCCGTTCTTGGAAAATCCCACGTCGGCGGGTCCGACCCAACCAGACAATCATATTGGTCCCCGATGTGATCCATGACCCTCGCCACAAACTCATCCTTCTCGTACTTGCCGGTGACCAACATCTTGTCATCCCACCAATGCGGAGATGTGACCATGGCCCGCCCCTTCTTGGCTGCCATACGGTAGTGCATCCACATCCGCATGTAGTTGACGACTTGGTCGATCTCGGCGTGGGACAGGACGTCAATGCCATTCATTGGCTGATCCGTCCCCTCCTTGGGCTCAAACATGACCCGCATGGGCACCGCCTCAACCCTACGGATGAATGCTTCATCACCCGTGGGCTGGGCTTGCGCCCCATCCACCAGGAAAGCCTTGGTACCCCACGCTTGACCCAGGGAGGGCATTGATAAACCCTTGGCGTCGATGAACAACTCCTCCTCTGGCCCGAATGACATCTCGTTCAGGGTGATGGAATCCAGCGTCGACTTGAGACCTTCCAGCGGACATGGGGTGGATCCTATGCCGGTTATGACCGGGATCCCCTTCGCCCTATCCGCGACGATCTTCTCCACCGTACGTCTGGTATTTTCCAGGGAGCCATGCCAATACATGGGCCCCCACTCCTTCAAACCCCAATGCCTGTGCCAGGCTGAGTCTCCTCGATGCCAATGCCTCCTACACTTCCTCAAAAGTGGGGCATCCCGGGAAACGAAGACGTCCGTCTCGGGCGCTTCGGCTCCCAGCGTCTGAATCATCCTGGCATACACCTGCGGCGCCATTCCATACTCCGTGAGTTGAACTCCGCGGTCTCCTCTGGACTTGGCACCCACAGCTTGCACCGCTTCGACGATCCGATCCTCTTCCTCAGCGTTCCATTTGGACGATCCGCATGCATAGTCCGTGGACAACCATGTAAGACGTTCATTATCCTCCCGGACGAGCGTTGCACGATGGGGAAGGGCTCCAATGGCGTTCCCCACCATGAAGTCATACCCCATGATCATATCCCAATTTGTAATGTCGGCCACATAGAAGTTCCCGGATAGAGTGCTTCTCTTCGCCAAATTAGGGCGGTTCAAGTGCTCATGCTCCCAGAATTCCATACTGATAGTGGCCTCATGGGTGCCACCACCCATAATCTCTCCATTGGCCACCTTCAGGCGTACCGGTCTACGGCTGGGCTGCAGGGATTCCTCCTTGAACAACCCTCTCCGGACCAGGCTTACCTGGGCACCCGTATCCACCAAAACATCCACCACCGACCCCTCTTGTCCGCATCGTACACGCACCTTCAATTGCAACTGCCGCTCGTCACCATGCGGTGTATGGACGACTCTCACGGCATGCAACTCTAGCACATCCGGGTGCATCAGGACTTCGAGGGTATGGTCACGGATGGTGTAGATCTTGGGCTGGTCCTGCCCGTCCACGGGGCTCTCCGTGGTCGCTCATTCTTTCTTGCCACGTCCCTTGCCCACATACCCTTCCCTTGGCAGGGCGCTCCAGGGGTTGGGAGTGGCGAAACTCAGTGGTTTTGGCTCTTCTGGAGCCTTCTTTGGCACCCGATGTGCCTTCGCTTTCTCTGGGATTCCACTGATTTTCGGAGGAGAGACCTCCATGGTCCAACTCCGGTGGGGGCTCCTATAGACGTGGCCTGCCGCAGCTCCCTCCTGCTGCGATCCTCTCAGACTTTGTCCACCACGTTGCTGGGCTTTGAGTTCCTCCAACGTCCTCAACATGTCCTCAGTAATCTCCTCGATCGACTTCACGCGTCGGTCTGGGCCAGGTCCTCCACCATAGCCTTTTCCTCCGCCTTTCCCTTGGCCCTTTCCTTGGCCTTTTCCACCGTCTCCGCCCTTTGCCTTCCAATCGGCAATTCGTTGCTCCTTGGGCTTCTTGTCGGGATGGGCGGCGAAGTAGGTCTTCTTGTCTTCCTCATATACATTGCAATGCCGGTGGTCATGTGCATGGTTGTTCCCCTTGCCGTAGCAGACCCAGCAACCGTCGTGCTGTGCTCTGTACTCGCGGAACGAGAGCGGTGGGTTCCCGATCCTCCGCGGTTCCTTGCGGCCTTTGGTCCTTGAGTCCAGACGGTTCCACCTGGACCTGTCCTGCCGATGCTCCTTCATATTGTGCGCTACGAACGCGAAGAAGTGGGCTTCTTCATGATCCTTTCGAGTGGTCGCGGTCCAGAGATCTTGGCCGCTTCCACTCCCTTCATCCGCGGTGCCGACCGTGTCCCCCTGGACCTCTTGGTGTTGGCGATCTTCCCAATGACCTCGATGTCCATGGCCCTGTCGATCCTGCACGTGGGCCTCGTTCTTGGCGTTGAGCTTCAGCTCCACCGTGATGAACTTAACGATCTCGTCCAGGCTCATGCGGGCGAAGATGACCTGCATCCTCAGTGGCTCTCCGAGCCTCCACTCCACGTTGTTGAGGCGCATCAGCCTTTGCCCCATGGTGTCGCCGAATACCTCCACGTAGACGGCGTTCTTCAACCCCAACATTCGGCTTGGCTCGCCGAGGTTTCGCCAGAAAAACTCCATTATTCCGGCGTGGGTGCCCTTCGATGCCATGATCTGTACGGCCACGCGCTTCTTTGCTCTCTTTTTCTCCTCATCCTCCACTCTTCTCTTCCAGTGGCCGGGGAGGACGTGCTTCAGCAGATGTCGGATTTCGCTGGACTCGTTCCAGTCCTCCACCCGCTTGAGGCTTCTTCGGTACTTGCGGATGTACCGTTTCCATTCCCGGACCCTCAGTTCCCCGCGCTCCAGTGGCAGCGGAATGGACCACAAATCCTCCAACTTCTGGTTTGGGGCGTCCACTCGCTCCTCGTCCTCCAGCCACTGGAGGCAGGCCTGCTCCGTCTGGATCAATCCCTCCTCCTTCAGGTCCTGCGCCAGCCTGTGTGGGAATGTCCGACATACCCACTTGTCCCTTGGCGCTCCCTTCATCTCGCCGACGATCTCCTCGGCGAAGTCCTCCCAATCCAGGATGAAGTCGTCCAGGCTGGAGGGGTTGCCATCGTAGTAGGGGACTTTGATTCTCCTGAGGTCGTCAATCCTGATGGCGTCTCTGACGTCCGCAGAGAAAGTTTTATAGTGGTCTCAACACTGTGTTTGTGCCTCTCCTGCTGCTTGCTGCTGGTGTAGGGTTTCCTGCTGCTTGTTTTTGAAGAGGAAAATGTTTTAGTTGCTGAAATACAATCAATCCAGGATAGCCCAAGCCAGAGATAAGCAAGTAGAAGAGAATCAGGGTCAAAGCATGAAGGGCTGCAGTGTAAACAGTGAAAGATGTTAGAATATTCACAGAAACTGCAACTCAGGGCAAATCGGATTGCATATTCACAAAGATAGCTGAAATGTTTTGAAAAAAGAGTTGGAAAACTGCCCCATGGTCACTCAATCTCCATAGTGCCATCTCAGGAGATGTGCACTCTTTGTTTTGGGTCCCATATGTGCTGAGGTGGCAAGGCATGTGGCGATAAGGTCACTGCCATGTCACATGGGATCTTCCTACTTAGCTAGGCTGACCGGGAATTGAACCCAGGACCTCTCAAAAAGAGGTGCCCAGCCCCCTAGGGTGCATACCACTAGGACAGCTAAGAACTCATGAGAAAACGTAGATAACTTCATAGGCTCTGCCCTGGATATGTCAGTTCTCGGTCAACACAGGAAAAGATGAATTGCCTAACATTGGTAGGGGATTAAGGGGTCCACTTTATATCCTGATTTAGTGTTTGGTTCCATTGGTCAAAATGTGTTATCACCACTTTTGGTTGGGCCAATACTAAGATGGAAATGCCTGTGTGCTTGGTGCACCTCCAATACAACTAGAGTATGCCTCAAGGCATTGGAAAAGCACTTTTTCTTACTCCCCCCTTGTGCTGTGGTGGCCACCACTGTTGCATTTCAGGAAAAAGGGATTTTTTCTTGGCCTTTCCTTGGTTTCCACATCTACTTTAAAATACCTATGGTTTCCCTCACACAGAAAAATGGACGCTCACCATGGCTGGCGCCTTTTTGCTGCTGTGTTCGTGACATTTCCTACAGAAAGCTCAGCGCTCATGGCGCTGCCGGGGTTCCTGTGGCTTGGTTGGGCTAGGTTGGGAGCATGCCAAAACCATGTGCATGTGCATCCCTCCCTCCAAGACGCAGCGCGACACTGACCCAACGCCAGACTCTGTATGGACATCCGCTCCGGTTGTCGAAACCTGCTGGCGACCTACTGTCCTGATCTTAGGGCGAAGGGAGTCGTCAAGAAATGAAATCTCCCCTTGGTGGGGTCTTGGGTTCTGCTCAGTCTCCTGGCTGCTGTTTTTTGGCCCAGAAAGCGGTCTACTCAGCAACGCTTTCGGGAGGATATCTGCAGAGGCAGGAATGGGAGAATTATGGACGAATCCACGCAAGCGCGAAGCGACAACACCTAAATCCGTCAAATGAAGGCCTGGAATTTTTCTGAGGCAACACACCTGAGCAGAATCCAATAGTGCATCGGAAGCACATTTTTGTAAAAATTATAGTCATCTCTCGATTTTTTAAATCAAGAAATTCCTACGCATAAAAAGGCGGCGCGCAGGAGCGGCTCCTAGCGAAGCGCCGGGAAATACAGAAATAATGAGATTATAAACGTATGTCTCACGTAGACTGGAAAATGACGAGACATATAATAAGGATACAGATTCCACCCACACTGACAGTAAGAATCAAAAATCCAAGAATTCGAAAATCAACGAAAAGACTTCAATGAATCAGGTATAAACCTCAGGTGTGCTCGTCTCGTATGCAGCATGCACATTGCTCGTCTCGTGTCTCCGTGAACGAGTCTTGCAGCAGCGCTAACAAACGATAGAGGGCTAGATTAGAAAGATTGCAGATGATTAGAGGTCAGATCAGGGTGATGAGACATACATACAAGTGCATAGCGACGTTTTTCGCTTGCCCCTCGTTTCACGTTCCCACTTGCTCTCTCTCTCCAGCGGTAGGTAAGGTAGGTAAGCCGAGGTGGGGCCACCCCCTGGTGGAGTTCGTGATCGTGGGTTAGATTTGTAGGAAAAACATTGATTGCAACAGGTTGTTCGCAAACTCGTGCATGCTCGTGCATTCACACACGCATTAAAGGGTAGGCCACGCGAAATGCGCACGGTAAACCTTGTTTAGGTTACCCAGGGGCTCCTCAGTACGTTCTTTAAGAGAACCTGAGGAGTCTCTTAACGCTTGCTTGCTTGACAGGGCGTGTTTGAGGACAGTGTATTATAGGACACACTGAGAAGCGTATAATACGTGGAGTGTGGCTTGGTTCCTCAGCCGCAAACACCCCTTCATTGGCCTTTGCTTTACAGGTGGGCAGGTAGGGTGATTGGTGCAGCAGCGTTCCATTTATTTCTTGCCCTGCTAAACAAGGGCGCTGATCACACAAACAATTGACTGCACCTCCGCCAGGAGTGGCGAGGGCAGTTCGACTCCATCAACATCCACGCTGTGCACGCAACAAGAGCACCCCTTCCCTCCAAGCCCTAGCAGGGGAAACGCGTTGTGGCCGCAGTTGCTTAGCAGCGCTGTGTTCTCTTGTCTTCTTCACAGGAGGGTCATTAGGACCCACGACTTGAACTTCAACCACACCCAGTAGAGTGTGCGTGTAGGAGTGGTAGTCCTGAGTGGGGGCTTGAGCCAGTTGCAGAAGTGCTCGCCCACCAGGATGGTGCCACTGTAGGTAGGGTGTGTAGAGTAGTGGTGTCTCCTGTCCTGCATGCTTTTCCTCGTGGGCAGGGGAGTGCGTTAGCTTTTGGCCTTTAGCAAAAATGGGCGTTTGTATGCCCTTAGCACACTTGGCCACCCCTCCCCTCTAGTAGGTAGGGCTTTTGCCGTCTTTCCCCAAGGATAGGCGCCAGCACAGAAATTTGGTTCCATAGGAGTGGTATCAGTACCTGACTAGGACCTTTGGTCCGACATCAGCGAAGCCCGGTCTCCGGGAGCCACGCCCGGGAGAGAAGTGAGACACACACAGACATACGTACCACACTTAGGGGTAAGGTTCAGTCCCTAGCGTTAGTCTTGGAGGCAAGCGTCTCAGCGAGCCTCAGCAACTCACCAAGGTTGTTCTGGGACAAGTAGTCAACCAGAACTGAATTTAGGCGTCCCTCAGGTAGAACAAACGCAGAGAAGGGCTCCCAGGTGGCCTCTTCGACTCCAAACCCTTCCCAGAGGGTGAGGAAGCGCCAACCCTGGCGATAGCGGTGGCGTAGGACAGACTTCATCAGGTAGAAGCCCTCCTTAGCCATCATGTCGGCGTTCATGTCGGGGAGTTCCCCTTCAACTTCCATAGGGCTGGCAGCCCCTTGTAGGTCTAGGGCGGCGATTTCCTCGTCGTTCAGCTCCCACTCCTCCCCAAAGAGGTCTTCAGGATCATAGTAGCGCTTCAGGTGTTGAGCAGCGCACACCAGGGTCCCCCCTAGACGGGGAGAACACCGCACGGTGATACGGTGTCCATCCACTGATAGAATCTTGTACGGCCCGAAGTATGGGTCATCGCTGGTAGAGCGTGGCCAGGCGGGTAGTCGACTGTGGTGCACCAGCACCAAGTCCCCCTCTTGGTAGGTGGCCGGTACTCGGTGCTTGTTCTTCTTGGTCCACTGACGCTCCCTCACTCTCTGGAGCATAGCCTTGGCCTTGTTCACCTTCGCTTATTGTTCTAGGACCCATTCACCCACAGAAGAATGGGTGTCCTCTGGATAGGGGGCATGTAGGAACCACGCCGGGCGCCCTAGGAATAGCTCATGGGGCCAGTAGCCAGTAGCTGAACTCTCTTGGGAGTTCATCATTAAGGATATGACGGGGAGTAGTCTCACCCAGTCTCTGGTGCGTTCAGTTTTGCACCATATCCTTACATTCTCCTTGAGGACACGGATCTGTCGCTCACATAGGGGGTTGCTCGTTTGCGAGTAGGGGATCCCCGTAGACACCTGGACATTGAGGGATCCCAGGACCCTCTTGTACCAGCCAGTATCTGAGCGTACTCGTACGTCCTCATCGGAGTTGATCTCTTTGGGCGCCCCATAGACACAGAACCACTCCTCCAGGAGTATCTTGATAGTCTCCTCCCCGGTAATGTGCTTGGTACATGGGAACACCCTGGTAAACCTGGTCAACCCACAGGTTACCACGAGGGCGAAGTCATAGCCCCCGAACTTCGGCATCTCCGTGTAGTCCACGTATAGAACACTGTTAGCACAGTGAGGGATGGGCAGGGTCGAGTAGAGACCTCTGTCCCTGATATCCCCTCGCTTGCAGGACCTGCACGGGCACTTGTCCACGATAGGCTGGAGGGTTTTCCGCAGTTGGTCGTCAGTCTACGTAGTGTGGAACCACTGCTTGAACAGCCTCAGGGTACGGTCAGCACCCACATGACCGCTGGACTCATGGGTCCACTTCAGCAGCGCTGGGACTCTGTCACTAGGGACCACGATGCGGTCTGCGTGCCAGAGGTAGCTCTTGTCCCTCTTCCACTGATCTTGGTTGACCAGGAGGGGTTCAAGGCGTTTCTCCAGGCGCTTGTAGATATCCCCAAACTCCTTCAGGTACTCTGATTGTTGGAGTCCATCCAGGGGGCGTATCATCGTCATGTTGAGGTCCAAGTGGACGTCCATACGGCTGAACGCCTCCTTAGCCCCCGCTTCAGACCGGGCACCAATCAGGGCGTCGAAGTTGTTGCGGCTGATGTAGTCTGCACACTCGTTCTTCACTCCCTGGATATGGTGTACCGTCAGCCGTAGTTGACTGAGGTAGCTCCACCAGCGCCGTAGCTGGGCCTTCTCAGGTGGGGGGCCCTTCTGGAAACTGCGGACCGGTTCTTGGTCGCACAGCCAGACCACAGGGTTACTCCCCAACAGTCGTGCTTGTGAGGATAGCACTAGCATACCCGCGAGGAATTCCTGCTCATAATTGGAGTAGTTCCCCCTGGCCTGGTTCCATTTCCAGTTCCAGTGGCCCAGAGGTACTAGGACCCACTTGTCGTCAGGGTAGCTGTGCTTGAGGGTTCCATCTCGGTTGAGACCTTCCGTCCCCCATCGGGAAATGGCCGAGTCGAACTCCTCCTTCTCTAGTGCTTGCCATTGGAACAACGTTCCACCACCGCCCACATTGCTGGCGTCGGTCACCAGGATAATCTCCCCCCGTGCCCTAGGCATGCCCAAGCACTTAGCGTTGGCCACCTTGTCTTTGAGCTCGTCAAACGCTTGTTGCTTATGTGGGCCCCAGCGCCAAGTAGTACTCTTCTTGATGAAGTCCGTCAGAATGGCGCTGGTATAGGTGAAGTTTTTGATATGGCGGCGATCGAAGTTGCACGCCCCAATGAAACTGCGTACATCATGAAGTCCTTTCTTGGGGTCTTCGTGTCCTACCTTGGCATCCATCAGGGCTTTGGCCTTAGAGGCCGCTGGGGTCCACCACCCATAGCCAACGTCAAACCCCAGGTACTGCATGGTCTCTTGCATGAACTCACACTTCTCCAGCTTGAGTCGTGTGTGGTTCTCCTGGCAGACCGCAAAGAACTCACCCAAGAGGATTGAGTGGTCCTCCTGGGTATTGGTCCGGAGGCATACATCGTCGATGTAAGCTTCCTTCTGGGCCCCACGGGATATAAGCTCCTGCACCTTAGGTCTCCTTCGTAGGATGGACAACATCTTGTTCATCAGCTCCTGGAATAGAGCGGGTGCGTTGGCCACGCCAAATGGCATGACCTTCCACTTGAACACCCTCCCCTGAGGGGTGATGCAGGCCAGTAGCTCCTGAGCGTTGGGCGTCAGGTCCACTTGCCAGAATCCGCTCCTCTTGTCCATATTGGTCTTGTAGCGACAGGAGACTATCTTCTCAAGGGTAGACTCCATATTAGGAATGGACCCTGAGTGGTTCAGCGGTTTCTTGTTCAGCTCTCCGTAGTCCACTACCAGCCGTTTGGCTGGAGACCCAGGTTTAGCCACCAGGAAACAGGGGCTGCAGTGTAGGGGGTAGTCCCCGTCCTTGTACTCCAGGACTAGGCCAGCGTCGATACATTCTTGTATCTGTCGCTCGATCTCGTCAGCCTGCTCTTTAGGAGCTGGATGAGGTCTCTTCCGGATGTTGTGACCCACGAACTCGGGTTTCAGCTTGAGGTCCATCTGTACCAGCTTGTCACATGAGGCTTGAGGGGGTAGCTCTCCGAACACCTCCAGATAGGTCCTCATAAGCTTCTGCACCCGCGGGTCCAATAGCTTCACCTTGTCCTCCATGTCCTCGTCAGAGTGTAAGTTGCTTGCCCCTGAGTAATAGACATCAGGAGGTGATCCTCCACCGACTCTTCGCCCTTGGTAGTGTCCTTCAACCGTTGGTAGGCATATAGGAGGTCTTGTTCAACCATCTTCGATGGACGATGGCAACATAGGCACGCTCGAGGGGGTTCACATACACATTCCTCCGAGAGGTCGTCCTCCTCTGGGGTCCTCACATGGGCGCCCCACACGCTCTTCATGAGCTTAAGATCTACCTCCCTTTGCCAGGTGGTGATCTTCTGTTCGAGGTCCTCCTTCAACTGGGATAGATCTCCCATACGTCCTTGCTTCAGTGGCCATGAGCTACGGGTAGGCTTAGCGTAGCATAGCTTTTTCGCCACCAACTTCCTCTTGGAGTCCACATACTCCCTTAGCCTGGATCGAGGGTCCAGCTCTTCGTCAACGGGGTCTTCCACCCTCATGGAGAGTAGGGGTTTCAGTGGGGCGACGTACTCGGCGTTCTCGAATTCCTCCACACAGGTCTGCACGAAGAAGGCATCGTGCTCACTTTCGTCATCTGAGTGGATAGAGCTAGGTAGCTCGGATAGTCCACATTCAGAGACTCCATCAGGAACAGGTACATGGCAGGGTGAGTTGGGGGCGTTGGTGTCAGTCACGACGTACTCATCTCCTCCGGGTATAGTCTCAATAGCATCTTGAGGTCGTAGTCGATCCTTCAAGTCACCCAAGGCGAGTCCATCGCTTTCTCGTTGTATAGCCTGGACCAGAGTCGGGTCCAGATCCTCCCAGGGGATGGAGGTAAGACCTCCGTCCACCACGCTGAGCATACTCCCCCATCCGGGTTTCCCAATAGGCGTCTTACGCCCCAGAGGCACGTATATGGCCTCATCAGGTAACCGAACAGAGCTGATAGTCAGCCTGTCCAGGAGGTTTCACCAGTACTCAATGCCCCCATGGGCTCCCCAATCGGGGGGAACACAGGACCAGACAGGAACGTTCCGGGGCCACCTTGGTCAGCACCTTCCCCAGTTCACTGAACCTGGGGTTCCCGTAGGCCATCCCGAAAGAGGGCCAGTAAAATTTGTAGCTGCAGTTCTTCCCCTTGCTGCAGTAAAGGTCCAGTACATGCTGCTTGTCGCTGGCGAACAACTCCACACTCAGGTCTTCTCTAGAGTAACCCAACTCCTTCAGACCTTGGTCTAGGACTTCCCCCAAAAGTTGATAGTCCTCAGTTTTGGAGGCCGCCATCATGTTCGAAGGCTCCTCCTTCGATAGCCTCAGGTAGCTCGAGGTATGTTCCGACTGCTCCAGTGGCACAGACTCTCTGCCACTGCCGTGGTCCACGTAGAGGAGGTAGGGCGCTTGCAGCGTCAGGGATTGTATCTGGGAGTGCTGCACGAAGAAGTCAGTCCCCAATACAAGGTCGAAGGACTCAGTGTCCATCACATTGAACCGATGGGCGATAGTCCGGGAGCCCATAGGTACCTCCACTTCACAGTCCCCGCAGCTGTGCACCACATGTCCATCCCCCATTCGTATAGCCGCGGTGGTCATGGTGTTCTTCAGGCTCCCACAAGGTAAAGTTTTCTTGGCCACTATAGATATGGTGGCGCCAGTATCCAATACCCTCAGGTATTCGCGTCCCCCTAGTCGGATACGTACCCAAAACACCAGGTCCTGGGTGCCACCGGAGCGTCCCCGTCAGTACTCCGCGGGACAGGTCACCTCGAACCCCTTGTTCCGCAGCTTGCGGGCCATCCTCATGAAACGGCTTCTCTTCTTAGCGTTGCCGTCATCACCACCTTCCTGCTCCCGCTTGGCCCCTGGTTCTTTCTGGGCCTGCGTCTGTGAGCGTGTGGTAGGACCAGACTGCCCTTTAGAGGGCTCGGAGTTCCCCCCTGGATTAGGGTTGGGGTTGCCTCCGTCCTTGTCCGTGTTCTTGTTGTCCTTGTCTGGCTGGCGGTTAGCGCCTCCTCCTCGTCCACCTTGACTCTTGTCATGCCCTTGTCCACGTCCTTTCGACTTGCCCTTGCCGGAGTCGTTGCCTTTGCCTTTGCCTCCACCTTTGCCTGAGCCTTTGCCAGGATCCTCACCCTTAAGCTTCGCCGATAGGCGTTGCTTGTGGTAGCACTCATCCTCGTAGTGCTTCCTCTTCCCACAGAAGGCACACGTGATGGTGCACCTGTAATGATCCGGCAGCTTTGCTTTGCCGCCGGTGTTCTTCTCCTGCTGCTTCCCTTGGACTACGAAGCAGTCTCGCTGCTCGCAGTCAGGGGCGTGCTGCAGGTGGCCCTGCTCGTCTCTGGCATCACACCAGAAGAGCTCCTCGACGTTCTCCATGATACGGGCGTGGGCGTGTTTGGGGGTAGTCCCCTGCCCAGGTCTGGAATCTTGGTACCCTTTGCCATGGCCTCCACAGCCTCCTCCTCCAAGACGGTAGTTGTTCAGGTGCTGGTCGCTTTCTTTCTCCAGCGCCAGCTCCAGGAGTAGTACGCATAGATCCTCGTAGCGGAGGGATCTAGCCTTGCGCTCTGCCGTTGAACGGCACTCGTCCCACAGCTCTCGAGGGAGCTTAGCCACCAACCAGAAGAGCAGGTCGTCGCTGCTGTATGAACCGGGCGTCAATCGTCTAGCCCAGTGATCAAGGTCAGCCAACAGCTCAGAGACCCTGCCAGGTTTGGGGTTGTTGGGCAGCACGGGCAGGTTCTGGATCTCGGCCCTGATGGAGAGGTCGGTTTCATAGGTCGGGTACTGCCTCTCCAAGGCAACCAACACATCAGCAAAGGTGGCGGAGTTAGTCACGATCTGTCTGACCTGCTTCTGCAGGTATTTGGTCTTGAAGCACTGCAGGAGCAGATCGCACTTGACCCGTCCACTAGCGTGGGTCTGGCCGGTCAATCGGAGAAACCGGCCAAAATTCTCAGCGAACTCGCTGAGGTCCTTGCCTGTGAACTCAGGCAGGTTCACCACGATCTTGGAGGTGGCAATAGCCTTAGCCTCCTGAGACCTGCGTCCCTCAGGGCGTTGGGTCTTCCTCTTCTTCTTCTTCTTCTTCCCACTTGGGTTCTCGGGGTCCTCCGGGTCGTCGTCCTCCGAGGGCGAAGCAGAGTCATCGACGGCGGCTCATCATCGGAGGGGTCTCCGCCTAGATCACTAGAGCCGTAGGGCTCCACGTCAACCATTGCCGTCAAGTCTGTCAGCCCCAGCCGGTCCAGCTCGGCTATCGTAGAATTCGTCACGTGGCTGTAGGGCGGCTTGGCCGTTTTCGGTACCAAAGGGCTTCTCGGTATCGGTGCAGGGGTCGGCATCGGTCGGCTCCTCAGGCTCCCCAGGGTACTTGTCAGCCCTGCCACCAGGTGGGTGGCCTGTACTCGATGGGGTGACACTCCCACTGTGGTAGGTGACGCTTGGGGCGGTGTCATCAGGGGCTCCAGTTTCTCACGAACCTCTTCAGTGAGGTCACCAACAATTTTAGAGGTGGCTCCTCGGAGCACCTCGTTGATCTCCGACCGCGTCAGGGACCTGTTGGAGGATCTCCCCGATCCTCTATTTCTTCCTCCAAGAGACTCAGGTCCTCTCCTCAACCCACTCAAGGTTGCATACCAAGGACCATCCACATAGGCTCCCGTAGCCGGTAGAGGATGGTGATAGTCAGCCGCATACCATTGCGGCGCAGAACTGGAGGTCACCGGCTCACTGGCAGTAGTTGCCTCAGGGAACGCAGTGGTAGGTGGGCCCATACCATAGGCAGGGTAGGTAGGCATACCAGTAAAGCCTGTGCCCTCAGCCATAGGCGTGTTGGTAAATTGCTCGTCGCGGGTTCTGCGCCAATGTCTACTCGAAGAATTGGTTTCGGAAAATGAGGCGCTTCAACTGGGATTTTGCAGCACAAATTTTATCAGCAAGTTACGAACTAAATTACGGGTATACTGATGCCCGCCGCCCAGAAAACTCCCGCAGAATCCGACACAAGCCCACCCCAGGGTGAGGCAACCTCCTTCGCTGCTGCAGGTTCTTGCGGCAGCTCCTGCGAATATGAGATATTACTGGCTACTCACGTGCTTGAACAGTACATTGACTCCGAGGCCCAGCAGCTAAAAATCGCCGTGTTCCGACATGCAGAGCTACAGCAACTCCTTGCTTACATCAAGCACTTTCCGCGAAAGCCGAAAATACCTGATTTTCCGCGTTCCTCTTCCTGTGCAGTCCTCCATGAACATGACGATACGGACACTCCTGTCCTATGTCAACGGCTCGCCGACACTGCCCAGGCCCAGCGACATCAGCCGTCTCCAGGACAGTACAGCCCTTCGATCCGTGCCGTAGAAGCACCTTCGTGTCCTACGTCCACCTGCGCTGCCTCAACTGACGACCTGTCCAGGGCAAGTCCTCCGTCACCAGCCACCCAAGAGAATGAAGCTAAGATCCCGATTCACGCAAACGATTCCTCCACAACGGCTACGCAATTACGGAACGATGAGCAGCCCCCATCTAGCAACTTTCTCGCGCCGTGCATGACCATCCTGGCCATCCTAGTGGGATTTTGCTGCCTGCTACAAGGTCTCTATGGTCACTTCTGCTTGGATGGACCGCGCCGCCGACGCATCCGCTCGCAGAGCGCATCACAACGGGTCCGCAAACGGGTAAAGTTTCGCAAAAGACGACAGACAAAAGTGTACTCCCTGGCCAATTTCTTATCTCTCAAGTTAACTCCAACGACGCGTACTACGACCCAGCGACATGCGGCGACCACACAGCTGCCCGTGTATTCTGTGTCGGCCTACCTACATGGTCTTCGAGAAGCCCATGCCTCGCTCACGTACGGCCTCAACTGTGGAGTAGAACAGATCGCCGACGTGTGGTGCGATTGGCGCTGCCCCTGTGGACAAGTCAAATTCCGACGCCGCCAAGAGTGCCAACTCTGCTCTTTTTCGAGGATGCGACCTATTGCAGAGGCCTCCTCCTCGTGTCTACTGCAGTAACAACTTGTGACGAATGTTGTTGCACCCAGTAACTAAAGGGACTTCCATATTTGTTCTGTTATTTCCTTTGCCCTCGTCTGGACCCCTGAAGTCCCATCTGATTCACAATCTAAGAATGTGAAAATTGAGTTACTTGCGGGGCTCCGTGCTAAGCCAGAAGCTTGTATATACGGGCTCCCCTCACCAAGTTGGGGTCTGCCTTTGCGCTTGTTTTCGCATACAACTCTTTTGTGTTGTTTTGTATGCGCCCTTTTTCTCCATTCTCAACTCCTCACTTGTGGCGTATCTCACAGCACCTACAGTGGCAGCCAGAAGGCTCTGTCACAGTTCCATCACCATCTGGCTCACAACAAGCAAACTGGCACCTAGCCAACCCACCACGGACACACCGCAGCCGCAGTTTTGGCTTCTTACGTCACACCAACACACCCATACACACGCACAACAGACACACAACAACCAACACACACTGTTTGCACTGCTGACTGTGGCAGAGTTGGCGACCCTTCGACGAGCCATATCCACTTTGCAATTACAGTCCAACTTCCGACCAGAGAGCAATCTCGTACAAACTGTCACCCTTCAAGTTCTGCCATGTCTCAAATATAATCATTCGCTACGAAGTTAAACTTATCTCCAGGTTTGTAGACTCTTCTTCGTGGAGTTCTCTGACTCTGGGTTTTCATTAAGCCAGACTTTTCTACCTCAGCCGATCATTTCTTTCACTTCATCTTTCACACCATTTACGCAAACCTTCCCAAAGGGGACACCGGCCTCTGGCGCTTCACTAAGCAAAGTCCAGCAAGTCGTTGCCTCCACACCTAACGTTTTTCAGGTCCCTGCCAACACCCTGCGATAATGTACACACCCCTCACTCACTGCAGAGATTGCCACTCTTTAAAGGGCAAGGATTTTCCAAAACCGTGCCACAAAGGGCACCTCAAAATGCCCACCATCACCCAAGAACTTCACCAGCCCACACCCAGCAAGCACGTGCCCCCCCTATGCTGACTCAGTGATTCTCACTTATGGGCCCACGTGCTTCACAAGACCACGGGGTTCGCCCCACCAGCCACCACCAAAAGCACCACCCACCAGCCGCCTAACCCACACAAGACCACCCGCAACTCTACCACCTTCTGGTGCGCAGCAGAGGCCCCGGCTCTGTGGTTGTCTATTACGGGGTTGCCACGTCTCTTAGAGATAGGGCAAGAGAGTCACAGCACTTTGCGGAGCGGTACTCATTCCGCGATTGGACTATGACCGGGCTCCCGCCCATCTCCCAAAAAAAGTTGCCGCGCAAGAGCCTTTCCCCCCGGCCTGGCCAGCCATCAGCAGGCGCCGTTAAGTGCAAAAAAGCCATAGGCGGGTTGGTTATGGTTGTGGATGTTGCAGCGGCTGGGTCTGGAGTTGGGAGTGTGGTGGTTATAGGAGAGGGTGATGCGTGGAGGCCAGAAGTGCTTGGTGCGCCTTCGAAGGTAGGATCATTCCTCGGGTCGTGCCCTTGGTCTGCTCCTTTGTCTGTTTTGTCTCCAGCATCCTTCTCTCTCTCTCTCTTCCTTCTCACAGGTTGGGTGTCCACCTCCTCGACTGAGAGGGCCCGGAAGGCCGACTGCAGTCCTTCCAACGAATCCTCCGCCACGTCCACTGGCCAATGTAAGGGCTCCCAAGGTACAGCACTAGGTGCAGGTCCAGGTTCACCAGGTGCTGGCATTGCTGGTGCCTCAGGCTCTGTCTTCACGTCGGTGTCCTCTTTCTTTGTGTCCATCTTCGTTCCCCCTTCTGCTTATACATGACTGATCTCGGCGCACTGGTTGTACGGCACGGGGTTGCTGCCCGTACTCAGAGACAGTCTGCCTCTTGCTACCAGAAAGTTTTATAGTGGTTTCAACACTGTGTTTGTGCCTCTCCTGCTGCTTGCTGCTGGTGTAGGGTTTCCTGCTGCTTTCTTGTGAAGAGGAAAATGTTTTAGTTGCTGAAATACAATCAATCCAGGATAGCCCAAGCCAGAGATAAGCGAGTAGAAGAGAATCAGGATCAAAGCATGAAGGGCTGCAGTGTAAACAGTGAAAGATGTTAGAATGTTCACAGAAACTGCAACTCAGGGCAAATCGGATTGCATATTCACAAAAATAGCTGAAATGTTTTGGAAAAAGAGTTGGAAAACTGCCCCATGGTCACTCAATCTCCATAGTGCCATCTCAGAAGATGTGCACTCTTTGTTTTTGGTCCCATATGTGCTGAGGTGGCAGGGCATGTGGCGATGAGGTCACTGCCATGTCACATGGGATCTTCCTACTTAGCTAGGCTGACCGGGAATTGAACCCAGGACCTCTCAAAAAGAGGTCCCCAGCCCCCTAGGGTGCATACCACTAGGACAGCTAAGAATTCATGAGAAAACATAGATAACTTCATAGGCTCTGCCCTGGATATGTCAGTTCTCAGTCAACTGGGGAAAAGATGAATTGCCTCACATTGGTAGGGGATTAAGGGGTCCACTCCATATCCTGATTTAGTGTTTGGTTCCATTGGTCAAAATGTGTTATCACCACTTTTGGTTGGGCCAATACTAAGAGAGAAATGCCTGTGTGCTTGGAGCACCTCTAATACAACTAGAGTATGCCTCAAGGCATTGGAAAAGCACTTTTTCTTACTCGCAGCCACCACTCCACCAAGAAGGATACCACCTGTGGCCGGGGGGTGTGAGTACACTCCCCGTACATCCCTCTCCTCCATGGAGTGCGGTCCGGTTGGGCCTGAACCCATGGGGTTTGAAATGCGGGAAGGACGTGCTCCACCGGCTGTCCATATCCCCGTAGTGGGGTCCTTCACCCACAGGTTTCTGCCTGGATGGCCTCGACCATGTCCGTCGGCCCTTCCCATGGTTCGCCCCTGCATGGTCTGGATCTGGATCTCCTCTTCCGCATAAACTGCATGGGCAGACGTGGTGGTCGGTGGATCCTGGGCGGCATGGGACATTTGTACCGTCAGGCTCCTCGCGTCCGTGGTTGCGTGCTCTTCCCGCATGGACCCAGCCGGTGCCGTATGCTCCCCGAGCATTATGGATTCGCTGAACATGGGAACAAACGGCAACGCACCCGGGTCAACACGCGGAGGCGCGTAAGCCGCCTCTGCAGGGCCGCCCATGGGTTTATCTATGGCGCTCCTGAGGGTCTTAACCCGCTCCACCAGCTCTGCCGTTGCCGGCCTTGCCGGGAGCTCCGGACCCGAGGCGAGGGGTTGTAACTCCTCCAGCCTTTTCAGGCGTCCCGACATGTCCTCCACCAGGTGGAGGAGGCTGTCCACCACTCGCTGCTGCTTCTGCAGGGCCATCTCCAGCTTCTCCAGGTACCAGTCCTGCTCCGCTCGCAGCTCCGCCATGTCTCTCTCCGCTGCCGACTGGTCATCCAGGATCCCCGCGATGTCCTCCTCTAGGCCGTCCTTCTGGTTGTCCAGACGGTCGAGGTGCTGCACGATGGCGTCCATCCCCATACGTGCTCGCAGTGGCACTCAACGTGCTTTCCACCTGATCCGGCGCATCCCACGGTTCCCGGCGCCTTGGACTCCTCCGCCATGGGTGTGTCGCCCACGTTATCCCGCGTTGGCTCCGTGTGCCGGGCCACAGGCGCCGTTCTGGCTCTGGCAGGGCTCACCAACGCCTCGGCGTCATGCTCCAGGCTGGGTTCTGGGGCCGTGTGTGCCCTTGCCGGCGGTATGGCCATCTCCTCCTAGTCCGAAGGGAAGGCGGTTCGATAGCCATCGGAATGCCTCTCGGAATCTGCAGCTGACCACAGCCTAACCGGGCTGGGATCCGTCTCCATCGCCCTGGCTTCCGCCGCGGGTTTTGGGGACCCGCGCTTCCGGTAACGCCGGGCCCTGCCGTTGCTACCAGTCTCCTCCAACTCCTCCGCAGCGGGGCGGAGATTGCAAGCCTTGCGGCGTTGCCTTTCACACATGGAGGCCAGGTCCTCCATGTCTAGCCCATGTCCTGCAAGGGCTCTTCGTTCTGAGCATCTTCGCTCTTCTCGGGCTTCCCCGTCCGGCGTCGACTCCACGGACTCCACGATCTGCACCCTGGGCGTCCTTGGGCAGGGCTCATGAGAGCCCAAGTCCCCGGTGCGGCTGTAGGGGGCAGGTACTCCTCTGCTACCATAAGAACGGTCCCTACCAGGACCGGCCCCTGCTGTACCCCTTCCACCATTTCCTGTCACTCCTATGGTCTTGCTTCTCACCAGGTTCTGCATGATCCTGCCCTATCCTGCACAATTTCCCAGAAAAAATAGTAAAATATGGCTCCTTCACACAACTCCTGATCCCTTGCAATAACCAACTCCGAAGTACAATAGCTCCAATCCAAATAATCCACACTGTGGGCTTCCAAGGCTGTTTGAGGTCCCGCGTTGACACTCAACAACTCCTTTTAACACGCCGATCGTCTCACGGTGCACACAGAGACACGGGCGTTGGGCATGTACATAGAATTGCACCAATAGAATAATGGAAAAAGAAGCCCTGAAATCGGCATATGAACACAAATCAGGCAAGATTGGGGAAAGATGGAAACATACACAATCACAGCCATAGACCCCTCATTCCCTGGATTCAGGACCTTCCCTTGACTCGCCAACATGATGCCCTGAACCAAGTCAAATGAGATGGCTAAATGCCATGTGTCAAAGGTCACTACAAAAACCCCAAATATGTGTTCCCTCCCAAGCCTCTAAATCCTAGCCCAATAGGGGAGGTGGCGTGTCATGGCCTAGAGTGGTACTCAGGACCATGCCCTACCCTGACATAATTTTGGTTGGACTTGAAGTCGATTGGGCTTGGAGAATTGCCCCATGAAGATGACCTCACAACATAGCAAAATTAGGCGAATCACACCATAATGCCCAATATTCAATTATATACTCAAAAATGCATACGGTAAGTATTCAAGTGCTCCATGCATGTATCAAACCGGCCAGTCATATACAAGGATGATATATACCAAAGGTTCATGCCCAAGAATATCCCAACATTGGCTCCTGAACCCCTCCGGATATACACATGCCATGCTTCACAAGTCAACTCACGAATTGGAGACCTAATTTTGTGAGGCCTCGTGTGCCACGCCAAAGTGACCACGTGATCCAGCATATGGTGAGGTACAACACCAAAGCATATGCCAACAAATAAGCAACATACCATAGTTCAGGGATCTCTAGGCACTTTACTGTTAGCCGACCAGTTGAGCACATAAAATACAAAAATGAGCATAAAATGAGGTCAAAAACATGCAAATAATGCCAAATTCAAACTAATCACAATAGTATATAACTTCGTTCACCCATGGTACCAACATATGGTTCGACACAGAATTGCTTGGGACCATTTGCAAACAATTCTCCCACTTGGATCCCCACACGGACGCATAGGGACACCTTCGAACCTCCTCACGACACGCACCATGAAAATGGGAAAATTGATAGAGGCGCTTGTGGGGCGCTTTGTAAGCCTTCCCACATGCACTATATGTGCGGTAGACTTAGTCTAGCGCTATGGAGCACACCATTGGGACATGGGCGAAGCGCTTGCGACGTATGACTCTACATATCTTCCTACAAGCGGAGATATATTACATGGGCGTGAGCAGAGCGAAGCACATACCATCCATATAACACATACCCTTAAAAGTGGCTCCTACCATGGTATGCCATGCCCCTGCATGGACATAACTTCACGTTAAAAATACGTAGGAACCCAAGGAAAGTTCCTATGCAACACCAATACTCATGCGGTACACTCGAAAGTTGCATTAAAAGATTCAGTTGCATGGTCAAAGAGTTATAAATCACTTTCTACCCTCTTGACCATTATCCCTTGCTACACCGGACATATGTACACATCAAAGGCGTTTGAAGCTTTCCAAATTGAGTTGAGACCAAGGCGATTCCGGCCCATATCTCAAAATAGAAATTCCTCCCAATGAGCAGGAGATATGATTCTTCAAAGTGGCCTCACGAATCAATTTTGTTTCGACTATATCTCCAAGAAAAATGAAGGAGACAACAAAAGAAAGGGTGATTCGTGATTGGGGAAAAATGTGGGACCACTCGAAATGCATCATATCAAGTGCCGCGACCTCGAAGTCGAAAATCCGATTCTGAATGTCTGAAAAAATCGGATTAATTTTGCGAGTGTATAACATGAAAATTGCGGAAGCAACAAACCCTTTACTGATGAGATCTGACCCTTCATCCGGGTTTCCGCTAAAATATCTGGAAATAACAGTTAACCAATCGGTTACCGCAAAATCGCGAGCCAACTGACCGTCGCCGATACATTGATCATCAGAACGGAAGGCTGAAAAATTACGGAAACAATATGATAAAAAAACCCTGTTTATTCCTGACATTTTGATATATAAATGTCAGCCGGCGGCGCCTCGGTATTGAATATGGCACCTCATAGCTGGAATGGCCAAGCCTATCACACTATCACATCAGGTTAGGTCAGGTGGATGGGAGAGTATGATATCAGCCAATGGCGGCTTGCCGGCCCATAGATACACACCCCAAGTGACCCAAAGATGGCCACGGGGGTCCGAACCGCCTTCACATGCTAAAGGTGGAGAATTGCACTTATGCCCTGGTTGCGAACTTCTCATTTGCTGTCTTACTCCAGTGACCCTCGGTGAATTCATGTCATTGGTCGAACACGGTTGGTGATCCACTATCCCTCCTTTGTCCGCATGCAGTATGTCATGGCATGAGGATAGCTCATTTGATTTGGCAATTGGGTGTAGGGATAAACTTCAATCTCTGTCGTTGATTCTCACTTCAAGTGCATGCATGCCTTCATGGGTCATGGCTAGGCGAAAGTCTTTCTCTCCATATGCATGCACCCATGGGTCATGGCTAGGCTATGCGCTCGGGATTGGGTTTTGGTGAGGTCAGGTTCTCCCTCCTGGGCCATGGATTGGTTAGGTTATTTCTCTTCGGCCATGGATTGGTTAGGATATCACTCTTTGGCCATGGACTGGTTAGGCTCTCTCCCCTTGGCATGGATGGGTGAGGGTCTCTCTCTCAGGGCATGGAGTGGGGCGGGACCATCTCTCTCAAGTCCTGGATTGGGGCGGGACCATCTCTCTTTGAGGCGAAACTATCTCTCCTGGGGATAGGACAATCTCACCATGTGTCAGATGTGCTCTCATTGGACCCGGGATATCTCTCCATGTGCACTCTCTGTGCGGGCTGGGTCTAGGTCTCTTCATGTGACCCGGGGCATCTTCTTACCCAAGCACTCTTGCCCAATCTCTCTCCAGGTAGCATGCATTGAATTGGTTCGGTGTCATACGAACATGCAATTAGGCAATATTGGTTTCACATGTCCATGTCTGGATGGTTTCTAGTGCACATGACGGTTGTGGTTGCCTATGCTATCATGTCCCAAGCAATTAGGCACCAAGTGGTGGGACCGAGTGGCATGTCCAAGCATGTGAGGGCATGAGACATATGTCGTGTGTTGGCTTTACATTTTGTTTGTGCCTTTGGTTCGCGATACTCCAACCGCTGGAGCCAAGCAATTGGTATGCCGCATACACTAAACAGGTGAGGTTTGGTGGGCTGGCCCTTCTTGATTTCTTGTTCGCGAGCACCAAGTAAACCCGCCAAGTCTATTCACATGCTGGCCATTGTGTATGTTATTGCTTAGTGATAGGCACCCGGCATCCGGTCTGAAGTACCGAGGCATTGCCAGCATGATGATACATGGATTGTGTCACACATGCCAGGTGTCAGCTATTGCCATGAGGTCACTCTCCTGACTCATATTTGGTGATCCTCATTGCAAGCTCTTTACTTGTGATCATTGGTGATTCATGAGTGTGGACAAGTCATGTTTGTGGCCATGCCGTACTTTGTGTTCATGGAGGCCATGATGTCACACTTGATCTACGTTGGGACATTCCTCATATTTGGAGCTCATGTTCCTCAATTCCAGTTTTTGCCGTCTTGTAGGCAAGGGTGAGGATGGGCCATGTGGGCCAGGCTTATGTTGAATCCGATGATGCCATTGTGTCGTGTATCATTTCCTTGTGTTCCGCCATGTGCCATATGGACCTCATTGATGTCATTTTGTCGCGCATGACCTCAATGTCATTTTCCCCATTTTGGTGAATTGAGGCTGTTAGCATGGCGTAGTTCGAATGTGCATAGTATATAAAATCGATTCTTGGAGTAGGGATGCAACATCGTCTTCGATAATCACATACGCTATTCCAGGGCTTCACCTATACTTCTGTTTCTTCCTCTCCCTTTGCCCAACATTGTCTCATTTGTTCCCCTCTCCATGATCATGTCCATGTATTGATGTGGATACATTCAACCCAATTTGGCAATCAATTATTGGGACTCCATTAGTCAAGCGCATTCGAATTCATTGATCAAGTGTTCGGATTTTATTGCAAGGGTTGCCAACGGGTGTACCTACGGGATTTGTTTGGATTCTGTGATCAGGAGCAGTGGGACCCCCTTGGGCTGGCGCGGAGGCCGCCTAGCCTAGGGGCTTGGGCGTGGCGCAGTGCGCCACTCCTGCTTTGGCGGGTGCAGTGCCCCGTCCGTGTGTGCGCGGCGCTCGCGGCCGGTTCGGAAGGCCCGGGCCGGTACCTGGTGTTGTGTCTCTCCCGTTTCCCCCTTCCCGCCCCGTGTGTCCCGCGCTGCGTGTGGCGGGCCGTCCCTTCCGGGTGTCCCTTACCCTCGCTCGCTGGTACGCCATTCCACGCGATCTGTGCGTTCCGCGAGCTCGGTCCGGTTGCCTTTCTGGTAGTCCCCGCGTGCCCTTTGCGTGTGTGTGCGCTCGCGCTCCCGCGGCGTCCGCTCCCCCCCCCCCTGGGTGGTGTGGCGTGCGCACCTCGCGCGGTCCCGGCACTGGGCGCTGGTAGGGCCGTTCCACGTGGTCCGTGCCCCTCCGCGTGTCCTGCCCTGGTCCCTTGCTCTGTTTGGCGTGCTTTCGGGGGGGCGGTCCGGTCCCGGTTCCCCCCTACCTGGCTTGGGGCTGGGCGCCCCCCGTGGGGCGGGTCCGCGGCGTTCGTGTGCCGGGGGGCGGGTTGGGGGGGGGGGGCAGCCCGTGCGCCGTGCCCCCTGGTTGTGCGGCCGGGGGGGCCAGTAAGGCCGGGGGTTGCTCTGCCTCGTTCCGTCCCTCTGCCTTCCTTGGGGAGGCGACAAAGCGGGTGTCACTGGCGTCGTTCTGGTCATGGGGGTGTGGCCCCCATACCGCTCCGGTTCCTGCTCGCCCGCCTTCTCTGGGCGCGATCTCTGCGGCGTCCTGGCGCGTTGGCGCGGGCTCGCTTGTTCCCCGCGGTTCCTGTGGGAGCTGGCGGCTGGGGCGGGGGGGCGGGCCGTGCTCCGGCTCCTCTCTCAGGCGAGGGGAGGGGGGATTATCCCCCCTGCCTCGGGGGAGTGGGGGCCGACGCTCCCGCGGCTTGAGGGCCAGTGGGGGGGGTGGGGGGGGGGTGGCACCGCGACCTCCCTGCTCTCCCTCTGGGGGGCGGCCCACGGTCCCCTACCCTGGCCCCCCTCTTGTCATCGGCGCACTCCCCCCCGGCGTGCGCGTTCGGTCGGGGTCGCGGGGCCGCCCCGGGGGGGGGGGGGGATGAGGGGCGGCCCTTCAGACCTGAACCCTCCCTCTGCCCTCCCCGAGTGGGCAATGGTCATGGGGGGGGTCATGAGGGGCGCGGCCCCCATACTGTTCTGGTGCGCCGCCGTGTGCCGCCCCCAGGCTTGGTCCGCGCGCCGCTCCGGCGCGCTGGTGTGGGCTCGCCCGTCGGCCACGACCCCTGCGGGAGCAGGCGGCTGGGGGCGCTGGGGCGCGCGGTGTGCAGGTCCAGCCGCATCCCCCCCCCGCGTCGCAGTCCCTTCTGGGGGAGGGGGGGCGTCTCCTCGGTTCCGGGGGGGCGGAGGGTCGCTCCTGTGGCCCTCAAGCTCGGAGGGGGAGCGGGGGGGGGGGACGGGCGGGGGGCCGCTCCGCCGCCCCCCGCCCCCCCGCCCCGTCGGGCGTCGGCCTGCCATCTGTTGTCACCGGTGCGCCCCCCTGGGGTATACTCGTGCGCGGCCCGGTCGGCTGCCAATGGGTCAGTGCGGCAGGTGGGGGAGGGAGGGGGGGGGGATCCCCCTCGCCCTGGCTCGCGCCCCCGCCTTCTGCAGGCCGGCCTCTGAAGGGGCCGTTCCATTTGCACCGTCCTCGGCGCCGCCGGTCCGCCGTCGGTCGGCAGCGGGCAGGGCGGGAGCGTGCAGGCGGTTCACCCGGGGCGCTTGCCGCGGCCGCGGCGCCCCCTCACCCTGGGTGCAGCGGCCTCTTCGGGGGCGCTGCGGGGCCGTCGTCTCTTTGGTCTGCCTCCGTCCGCTCTTGGGCCTGAGGGGGAGGGGGGGGGGAGTGGGGGGGGCCCTCTGGTCCCCTGGCGCCGCCTCCTGAGCGCCAAGGGGGGGCGGCCTGGCGGTCCCGGCCCCGGGGGCCAGCCGTCGGCTGGGGGGTCGCACTCTTCTCCCGCCCCCCTCTACCTAGAGCCGGACCCTCGTGCAGGCCCTTGCCGGGGTCTCTTGTCCCCCCCGCCGTCGCCGCGCGGCGCTGGCCGGCCGGGGGCGACCGTGAGGGTTAGCGGTCAGCGGTTAGCAGGCTGCGGGGCAGTAGGTCCCCCCCCGCGCTCGTTGTCTCCGCCCTCCTTCCCGCGGGATTTGGCGCGCGCTCCTCCGTCATGCCGTATCGTGGGGGGGGCGTGGGTCGGGGGGCCCAGCTCCCCCCCCCACTCTCTCGCGTCCGCCGTCTGGGCCGTCACCTGCGCTGCCGCTTGTGTGGGGGCTGGGGCTGTGGCGGTGGCGGGTTGCGCCGTCGGTAGCGTCAGTGGGTGAGGGCGTTGCGCAAGGCCCGAGGGAGCCAGTTGTTGGCGTCCGCATCCGTGATGCGGAGCACCGCCCCCCCTTCCAGGAAGGCCGGCCACGTCGGCCCCCCGTCGGGCCAAGCCGCCCGGATCACTGACCCGAGGACCCTCTCGTGGTCCTCTGGGGCTGCCCACCCCCCCAGGGGTACCTCCCGGTTTCCTCCGTCCCTCCCCAGGAGCACGGCATCGAAAGGCCGGTTCCTCATCCCCCTGGTGGTCCCCTGGTTGGCCCAGCTCAACCGCCCGTACACCTCCCCCACCAGAGGGAGGGCCTCATCCCCCAGAGGGTCCGGGACCGTGCCCCAGTCCCGGTCCCAGGGCCAGGCTTCCCCTGCCTCTCGCGCCGGCTCCCCCCGCGGCCCCTGTGCCTGCGGCGCCGGCGCCGTGCCCCGCCCCCCCCCCCCCCCCGCCGAGGCCATCCGCACCGGCTCCGCTCTCGGCGCGGGGGGGGCTGGCTGGTGCTAGGCTCGTGGGGGTCGGGGGGGGATGAGTTCACCGGCGTCGGGGTTGATGTTGTAGAGGTAGGCGTGGTGGAGGTGGTGGTGGAGGGTGTGGTGCGCCGGCATCTGTTGGATGCCGGGGGGTTCGCACCTCACCGGCTGCACGTCCAGCTGCGGAGGCGCCCACCCCCCGCCCCCCTCCCTTTGACCCGCCCTCCCCCCCGGGCTCCCATGCCCCGTCCTGCCTGTTCCTGGGGGCCCGTGGCGCCCTTGCCCTTGCCCTTGGGCCCCCTTCCGGCCCCCATGCCTCTGTTCCCTGCCCGTGCCGTGGGTCCCGCCCCCTGTCACCCACGCCCTGGCCCGCACTGCCGGCGCCCGTGCCCGTCCCGTGCCCGCGCCCCTGCCCTTGGCTGCGCCTGCGCTCGCCCACGGTCCCTCGCTCCGCTCCATGCACCTGGGCGCCCTGCCCGCGCCCCTGCGCGGCC
This sequence comes from Eutreptiella sp. 'Long Island Sound 2002', assembly GCA_964036045.1. Taxonomy (NCBI): domain Eukaryota; phylum Euglenozoa; class Euglenophyceae; order Eutreptiales; family Eutreptiaceae; genus Eutreptiella; species Eutreptiella sp. 'Long Island Sound 2002'. The sequence continues at coordinate 34,357,823 of OZ038380.1, read as the reverse complement.
TTCCCGTGCCCCGGCTCCTTCCCGGCTCCCTGCCCTGTGTCGCGCCGTCTGCTGCCCGCGCTCTGTCCCCCTCCGCTGCTGCTGGCCTCGGTGCCCCGTCCGTGTTTGCGCCCTTGCTCCTTGCCCTGGCCCGCTCCCTGCGCGTGCCCCTGGGCACTCCCCCTGTCGCCTCCTGTCCCCCGCTCCGCGCTCCCGTGGCTGGCACGCAGCTCTGCCTGCGCGCCGTCCCCTTCTTCCTGGATCACGCGCCGGGCATCCCGCTGCCTTTGCAGCTGCGGCAGCGTGACGCCCGGCGGCGAGCGCTCGGGCGCCGGGGGGCGGACGTGCCGCGTCCGGCCCGGAGAGAAGGGCTTGGGGGGGAACGGCTTAGGGGAGCTCGTGTGGGTGTGGGTGGGGTTGGCGTGGGCGCGGTACTTCGCGCCCTCCCTGCCCACTGCTGCTGCTGCGGCGGCCGCCGGCGAGGCGCCCGTGGCCCATGCGGGGTCCGTCCCCCGCTTTTGTGGCGTGCTGGGGGCCGCGGCGTGGCCGGCCGAGGCGGTGGCACGGCTCGCCGGGGCCGCGGTCGCAACCCCTCGCGTACCCTCCCTGCTCCCTACTGCGGCTGCGGCAGCCCTCGGCGATGCGCCTGGTTCCTGCGCCGGGGCTACCCCCCGTGTTGGTGGCCTGCGGGGGGCCGCGGTCGGGGACGCGGCGTGGCTCGCTGGGGCTGCGGCCTCCGCTCCCCGCGCGTCTGGGGCCCCCACCCTGGGCGGGGCGGCAAGGCTTGCTGTTTGGGCGGCGGGGGAGGTCACCTCGGCCGGCTCAGGCTCCTGGGTCGACGGCCCGGTGTCAGCGGAGGCCGCCTGGGGCTGTCCAGCCGGCCGCCCGACCAGTAGCGCCGCCTCCGCGAGCCTCCGCTCCTCGCGCTCCGCCGGGGTCTCCCCCGCCCAGTCCGGGGAGACGGGAGAGCGGGAGCGCGATCGGCGGTGGTGGCGGTCGTCCCGCTGGGGGGAGCCATCGGAGTCTGACACCACTGTTCCCGTGGTAGGCATGCGTGGTGGCAGGTGCGCCCTTCCCACTACCTCCCGTTGCATCAGTGTCGTGCCGTGGGCAGTGCTGTGCAGTGCTCTGCGGGGGGGAGGGGGGGAGGGGTGGGGGGCCGGCTGTGGCGTCCGCCCCGTACGGGCGGGGGCCGGTGGCCATCCATCGGCATTGGGAGGGGAGGCAGGGGAGCCACGCGGTTCACGCTTCGCGCCACAGCTCCCAGTTTCAGGCGGGGCTCAGGGCCCGGGGCCCCCGGCAGTCGTCGAATGGCGCCCGGGGGAGCCGCACTAGGTGGACCCCCGTAACGGCGGTGACCTCCTGTGTTCGCAGGAAGGTGTGTACCCCGTCCCGCGCCGCGGGCGCCGGGAGGGGGGGCTGGGGTACGACTGCTGCCCCAGAGAGGTGGGTGGGGGTGATCCCCAGGACCCGTTCCGGGTCCCTGCGGGTCGCAACGACGAGGAGGAGCAGGGGGGTGCCAGGGCGCTCTTGCCAGAGGACCTGCCCCCTGTGGTGGGCACCCCTGGTTCTGGAGAGGGGGGGGGACAGATCTGGGTTGGCCCAGCCACGGGGCGCGTGCGTCGCCGGCGGGAGGGCAGGGGCACCAGATGGGCTCCCTGGGGAACGCCTCGCACACGATGGCGTACGGGGGGGTCGGCCTGGAGCCGTCGTATACCGGCTTGGTCGGCCGGGGGCGGGTGGGCGCCTCGTCCGCGCCTTTCACGAACAACCTGATTTCGGTCACCTCCAGGTCGTCGTCCGGTGGGTGTAGAAGGTGGAGCGCCGCATCCAGCTTGGACACTCCCCCCGGGTATGTGGCCCGCCCCTGGTTCAGGTACGGGGCCGTGTCCCCGGGCCAGCGCGTCCTGAGGGCGTGCAGCAGGGCTGGGGCGCTGCTGCGGAGGGACATGGCAGACCCCGCTCCCATCAGCCGCAGTTTGTCCCCCATGGACAGGGGCCGGCCCGACCGGTTGGACTCGCGCCGCTCCATGCAGTGCCCGTAGAGGGCCGCCTCCGGGCTGATGAGCCCCGGCTGGATGGCGTTCACGATCCGGTGCATCGCCGGGAGTAGTGTAGGGGCCCCTGCTCCATTCAGCGCGCGGACGGCCGGGAGGGCGGTCTCGTTGAGGGAAGCCCTCGCACTGCCCGTCGGGTCACGTCGTGCGGCAGCGTGCGCCTCATGCGCCTCCGCCACCGCGTCCACTACCAGGCCCCGTACGGTCGCCTCCTGCGCTCGGCGGCGGGCCCTGGCGTGTCCCGGCCCATCCCCCCGTCGACATGGCATGGTACTGCAGGCTCCGCAATGGGTGGCGGCGGGTGGGGGTCAGGGCGCGAACACGTGCGACAGGTGCGCAACGGATGTGGGGTCCCGCAGGTGCACGTGGATCCACAGAAGGGCAGCGCCCACGGGGCCCGCGCGTTCGTACGAGGGGGCGTGTGCCCTCTTGATGCGCCTGTGCAGGGTCTCCTCCTCTGTGCGCCTGCGCGGGGCCGCGGGAGGTTCAGGCCAGGGGCACGCGGCCACCTGGGCGCACCGCGCGCACCTGTTGGCGCCTGTCGACGCTGCAGAGGACACCGTGTCGCATTCCCCGCAAAGTCGGCAGGTGTGTGGGAGGTGGTAGGGCGGCGACCAAGGGTCGAGATCGCGGAGCCAGAGGTCGTCCCACCTCTGTCGGAGGAGGTCCCGGATCTCCAGCAGGCGGGCGCGGACGCGGCGCCGGTAGTCCCTGCCGAGCGTCTTCCGCTGGACCTCCCGCCACGTGTCGTCGGGGAGAATGCTGTGGTCGTGGAAGGCGGCAATGAGGTCGTCCCACGCCGGGCGGGGGTGCCCCTGGGGGGGGGGTTGTAATATACACGTGGCACCTGGTGAGGTGGGGCGCCAGCGTATCCCATTGGCACCCGTCTGCGGCGTCCCAGTGGAGGAGGGCCAGTAGGGTGCCGTCTGCGACTGCCTCCCACCCCACTCCCAGCCCGTCGCAGCCGTCCAGCTCCCGGCGCAGCGCGGCTGCAAAGTCTGTGGGGAACATGAGGAGCGAGGGCCCCTAGGTGTCCCCCAGCCGGGACAGTGCGTCGTCGTATACCGGCCCCCCAATTTTTAAGTGCGCCACGGCGAGTCGGGCGGCCCCGTCCTCCGGGGGGTGCCATCGGACGGTGGCCGTGCCGTGTCCCCATTTGCGTATCTCCGTAGCCCGGAGTACGTTGGCGGCGTGAAGGACGATGCAGGGGGGGACGTTCGTCCTGACGAGTGAGGACACGTCGCCCGTTCATCCTGTTTGCGGCCCCGGGGCCGCTTGCAGCCATTCCCCCATCGCCGCGTCCCACGGGTGGTCAGGTCCCGCCCCGCGGATCACGGTGGGTCTCGGCCGGGTATGCGGCCCCCACCCCTCGAGCGGGATGGCTGCGTATCGTTGGGCAGGGGTCTCCGGGCCCCACCAGCCCCAGTCGCGCGCCCACTGCTCACTAACTATGTGTGCCCCCCACGCGGTCATGGAGCCGCGCCCGATGATCCACGTCGGGAAGAGAGCGTCTTGCAGGTGCTTCGAGAAACCCTCCGGCAGGTCCAGGTACGGGTGGGGGCCCTCTTGTGGCGGGCACTCCAGAGTGCCATTCACGACACGGAGGGAGGCTACGAAGTCCTTGTCAGGGCGCGGGGGAGGGGGGGGGCAGTCGTCCTCTGCCGCGGTGAGCCATCGGTGCAGCCGGGCCGCCGCGCTTAGGGGCTCGCGGATGGGTTGCTCCAGCCAGTGGTTGCGAAGCTCCCATGCGAAGTCGCCTAGCCAGAGCATGTGGTGGAGGAAATCGTCCACAGAGGTCCCTCCCGACGGGTCGTAGCGGGCTATGGCGCGGAGCTGCGCCTCTGCTTCCTCGGGTACCAGCCCAGAGCAGAAGACTTCCGTCCATGTGGCGCCCGCGGAGCGCCACGAGGCCACCCACAGGGCTTTGTCCCCGGGTGGGAGTTGGCGGGCCGCCTCGTGCACCGCCTGGCAGTAGTGGGGCCAGAGGAGCCGTGAGTGGGCGCATCCCACGTGCATGTGCATCGGGGTCCCCTCCGGGCCGCCGCATAGGAGGCACGCTTGTGGGACGATGGCGACGCCGGAGAGCTGCTCCTTACAGACGCAGAGCCTGCGCTGCACCGGCGTGTGGCCGTCTCTGGCCCGCAGCGCCCGGTGGTTGGTGGCCGTTGCGCTGAGGTCCCTGGCGTGGACATAGGCTGTGGCGTGGGCCGCGCCCAGAGGTGTGTGTCCTTGGTGCGTCAGCGCATGGTCCGTCTGCGACCGCTGCGCGACCTCGCCGAGCGTCCGAATCGTGGGGGGACGTAGATCGAGGTGGCCGTCATGACCGGCGACAATGAGTTGGGCGTGGCTGGGGTCCGGGGGCGTGCTCTGCAGGACGGTGTCCTGGGACGCCGCCCAGTCTGCCTTGTGCAGTAGGGCGTCACTGTGGTGCGAGGTGGCCCAGACATACCAGAACGGGTGCCCGGCGTGTCGCCCTCGCGCGCACAGGCTGTCTCGGAGCCACCGTAGGGGCATCTGGTTGACCACCTTCGCCGCGCCCGCGGGGACCCCCGTAGTCCGCTCGCGATCCGCGTGTCGCAGGAGGTGGAGGATGACTTCGGCGTCCACCGTATGGACCCACGGTCGGTGGGCGCCGTATTGCAGGGGGAGGGAGGCGGCCACCCCCTCCCCGTCGGGCACCGTGCCCGAGATGGCCACCGCCCACGTGCGGGTGGGGTCGGCGGCGAGAGCGACGTTGGTGGCGTGTTTGCAGGGTCTGCCCCCCGACGGGTCGGAAGAGGTGTGGCCCCAGGCCTCCGGGATCCAGTAGTACCCGGTGGGACTGAGCCACCCCGCGTTGAGGTCGGCGGGGTGCCACCGGACGTCGGGGTGGCTGGGGGTCAGTTGGTCCACGCTCAGCACCCTGGTGTCGCCGGGGCTGATTGCCGGGTGGTCATGCAGCCGGATTTCCGCTCCGGCGATCCTGCTTGCCTAGAACCGGAGTGCCGTCACATGTTCCTTGAGCTACGCTGGGCCTCCGCGCTGGTGCACCACCAGGTGTCCCGTGTCCTCCGGCTGGTCCTCCAGCGCGTGCACTGCCATGTGTGGGTCGTGCGGCACCTCCGTAGCTACCAGCAGAGCGGTGCCACGGGGGAGTCCACGGGGCCTGGGCTGGCCTGCCCCCACCTGCACTATTACCCACTCGGCCTGGAGCTGCGCTTGCTCCGCCGCTCGGGTGCATTGGTCGTCCGTGGTCACCAACCACACCGGCGTCGGCGCGTGGGGCCGGGGGCGCAGGGGCTCGGGCCACGCCACATCCGCGTTAGGCTCTCGGTGCTCGCTTTCCACGAGTACGTCCTGGACGATGTACATGAGGGCCGCTGGCGGGTGGTGCCCCGCCCCCGGCGTGGGGTGGGATACGCCGCCCCGGCGGCGGTAGCCCCCGACGTGGAGCTGCAGGCCGTCCGGGGTCACCCGTGGGCCGGTGTGGGCGTCCTGCTTAGCCCTCGTGGGGTGGACGAGTCTCAGGCGGGGGTCCCGTGTGCCGGTGGTGTGGAAGAGGTGGACCAAGGCGTCGCGCCAGCCAGGTTGGTTGGTGGGCTCCTGCTCGCGGCGGCAATAGTGGAGTTGTTCATTGGCGCATTGGTTGAGGCATTCCCGCACCGCCGTCGGCCAGAAGAGTCGTTGTTGTCGTGGAGGGGGTGGTGTGCCCCGTGTTGCCCATGCCACGGCGTCGTGTGCGGCACCGTCAGCGGCACGTGTCGCGGTGTCGCAGCTTGACGGTGCGCAGCGTGACGATGTTGCCCGGTGGGGACTGTAGTTGGATGTGGGCCGCCCTGGGGCACGCGATGGGGTTGTAGAGCCCCACTCCCAGGGCGGCCAGGGCCCGGGGTATGCGGTGGACCCAGTCACCTCCCGCTAGAGTTGCGAACTCCGGGACGGGGTAGTGCACCTCGGGGCATATTCAGTGCGCGCGGGCTTTTTCCCAGAATATGTTGGTGACCTCGGCGCGCACGGAGGTTGAGCGGTGTCGGACGAGTGTACCCACGAGGGCCACCGCTGCCCGCTGGCACCACGTTGGTACCCGTGTGAGCCCCGGGGTCCGGTCATCCTGAGGGCTGTCCCGCGAGGCGTCCAAGGCGTACCGCGCCCTGTCCTTCGCGACCTGGACCGTGATGTGGTCCAGGAGGCGCGCGGTGTCGGAGTCGTCGGTGATGAAAGGGGCGACGTACTGTGTCATCCCCCATAGGATCGCCAGGATGACATCCTGCACCACTTTCGGTGGCGCGAGGGTGTTGAGGCACCAGTGGTGCACCGCCGCCAGGCGCAGCTGGTGTTTGCGCTGCAGGGAGAACTCCCGTCCGGCTGCAGCTGGAGTCCCAGGTAGGGGACGGAGTCAGCCGCTGGTACCCAGTGGCATGGGTTTTCCAGGTGGGGACAGAGGCGCAGCTGCAGGCCCGGGACCCCCTCCGTGGTGCCCATGGCGCACTTGCGGGGATTGAGCTCCATACCCATCATCCCCAGGTACGCGGCCACCGCTTCCACGCCCTCAATGAAATGCTGCAGCGTGTGGGCCACTACCAGCAGGTCGTTGATGTACGTCTGGATGAGGCCCTGCTCGGCCCCTCCCGGCGGGCGTAGGCGGTGCCCCTGCGCCCTGAACAGGGGCTCCAGGAGGAGCGCGTACAGCAGGGGCCTCTCGGGGTGCCCTGCCGGACGCCGCGCAGCATGTGGATGGGCTGCTTTAGCCCGTGTGCGGTGACGATGCGCAGTCTGGCGCACGTGTGGAGGAAGAGCAGGAGGTCGATGACCTCCGGCGGCACGGAGAGGTGGCGCAGGATGAGGTGGAGGGCGCCGTGCGGGGCGGTGTCGAAGGCCTTGCGGGCGTCGAAGGAGAAAACGTAGTTGGGCCTTCCCCGTTGGAGCTGCCGCTGCGCCATGAACAGTGTGGGGCCTGTGTTTGAGCCAGGGAGGGCCCCTTGCTGCCAGTCGCTGACCACTCCGTGCCGGGTGAGCACTTCCGTGATGCGCTGGGTGAGGGGGCCCGTGAGCATCTTCATGTCCAGCTGGCCCAGGGCTATGGGCCTGTAGTCGTCCAGTCTGGCGGAGCCCAGTACCTTGGGGCTGAGCGAGATGTGCGCGTCCCTCCAGTGCATCGGTGGCGGGGCGCCGCGGAGGATGGCCTGGTAGGAGTGGACCAGGAGCCACTGGACGGGTGCCGGGAGGGCCTTGATGAAACGGGCCTCCACGTGGTTGGGACGTGAAGCCTTGCCATCGGCCTTGTCCAGGGCGGACCGCAGGTCCTGCATGGAGTACTGCTGGACCTGTGTCCAGGCCCCGTCAGGGAGCCGGGGGACATGGCGGCGGAGGACCGCCTGGAAGCCTGGGCGGTCCACCGGGCGTTTGTCATACAGTTCCCGCCAGAAGGCTTAAACTGCGAACATCACGTCGTGGGCCTCTGCAAGGAGCGTTTGGGTGTTCGGGACCCGCACGTTCCAGAGGCCTGACGGGCCCGGGGCCTCTACCTCTATAGCTCCCCGCACGGCTTTCCACCGCTGGGCGATGTCGGGGGCGTGGCGGCGCCAGAAGTCGTTGATGGCGCGCTTGCGGTTTGCCGCCAGGAGTGCGCGGAGTTGGCGGATGTCCTCTTCGAGGGCGGCTGCTTGCCTCTCCAGCTCCTCCTGTAGTTTGCCCTGTGTTGTCGGGCGGAACCCGGGCGACGCACCCCGCAGCTCCTCCGCGAGCCGGAACGCCGCCTCGGACCCGATGCCATGCCGTGCCGCGTCCGCCTGGTACGCCGCCGGCGCGCACGCTGCCAGGGTGTCATAGCCGAGGACCGCCGCCTGGAGCCGCTTTCCGCTCTCCGGGGGGTCCCGCTCCGCCGGGTCCGTCCCCGCCGGGGACGGCTGCCGGCGTCCCACCACACGCGCTAGGGCGTCATGCGCCGCGTTGAGGTGTTCGAACACCTTGTCCACCGCGGCCGCAGGCATGGACCCGTAGGCGTGCTGCTCTGCGGGACCCAGCCAGGGCGCCAGGGAGGGTTCATCCTGCGCGGTGGTGACCGCCGCCCACAGGCAGTGTTGGACGGGCGCGGCCTCGGCGTCGTACGGGAGGAGGCGGCCGTCCGTGTGGCTGTAGGGGGTGGGCATTGCCGCGCGCCCCGCTGCGTTGAGGAGGCCTTGCAAGGCCAGGCTGACCAGGAGGTGGTCCGAGCTGACTACCCTGGGGTGTGCCATGCCGCTAGCACAGACGCTTTCTCGCAAGGACCACGGCAGGAGGGGTTCGTTGACCAGGAAGGAGTCCACACTGTGCCGGGACGGGTGGAGCGTGGGGGTCATGTCCTCCTCGCCGCCTGCTGTGGCCCTCCGGAAGCCGCAGGCCTCCCAGCCCGCGCAAAAGTGCTCCGTGGCCGGGTTGGAGGTTGCATCCATGTAGACGTTGTTGTCACCCGCGATGACCACCGGGTGTCTCCCACCGAGGCTGCGTGCCATGGCATACATTTGTATGTCGGCCCAGAACGCTGCCCGTCCCGCCCACGGGGAGCAGCCTGCTTGCGCCCCGTGGACGTTGATGAGGGTGAGGCCTCCCCCGTCCGTGCGGATCTCCAGGGCGGCGGCCTTCCCGGGGACGATTCCGGTGAAACTGAGCACCTCGTGCTCGGCCGCGTACTTGCTGCTGACCGCGGTGAGGAGGCCCCCCCCTCTCGAGGTGGAAGTGGCTCCCGTCTCCGCCAGCCGGCTGCTGAAGAAGGCGGGGTACCCCTTGTCCCGGAGCGCCGCCGCCACGTGCATCTCGTGCGCCCGGGTGGCGATCCCTGTCTCCTCGAGCATGATGGCAAAGCCCCCCTCCTGGGGTAGCATGCCGGTGATGAGGTGCTCCTTGTCGGTACAGGCTGCCGGCCCCCGGCGCCGCCGGAGCGCGTACCGGAGGGACCGGTCCTGCAGGACGAGGCCATTGCGCAGGTTCCACGAGATGAGCCATAGGGCGTCGTCCGCCGTGTCCTCCTGGAGTCAGCTGTCCCGCATCGGCATCACCGCTGGGTCCGCTGGGGCAGCCAGGGCTCCCGGGTGCACCGGGGCCATGGGGTGCGGAGAGCCCGTCCCCAGCGGGGCCCACAGAGGGGCCAGGGGGGCCAGCTCCGCGGCGATGGACCCTTGTTGGGCCGCACCGCCGGTCCCCGGGGCCGCTTCGGGTGCCTCCTCATCGCCGTCTGCGTGGTCGGCCGCCTTGGGCGGGGGGCGCCGGGCGTACGGGGCGTGCCATGGGGACGTCCGTGCCCTCCCTTGCAGGATGTTGGAGGCCGCCACCTTGTCGTCCACCGGGGCTGCAGCGTGCACTGCGTGCCACGCCAGGTGTTCCAGCATTGCCCCGCTTGTGTAGTACTTGTCTGCACACAGGGGGCATTTCGTTGGCTCCTTGCACCGGGGAGAGCGGCAACGACTGGTGGATGGCGCCCTCCGTCGCTGGTTCAAAGGGCAGGTTGGCCAGTGGAACCGTGTGTGGCGCCAACGCGCGGCCCGGGGCCGCCGCATCGAGGGCTCGTGTCGCGGGCGCGGGCCCGAGACTCCAAACGGCATCTCGCTCCGCGTGTGCCTGCAGCCACGCTTGCCAGTGCGTGGAGCTGATTTGGCGGTCGGGTTTGCCCCTCCATCGCAGGTCGTGGAAGGTTTTTTTGCACTGAACGGCAACTTTTGTGGCTGGCCAGGCTGTAGGTCGTGGAAGGCTTGTAGCCAGTGGTACACTGTGGTCAAGACCGCCAGCTGGAGCTCTAGGTCGGCGGGCTGCCCCACTGCCGGCCACATTCCCGGCCTCGCCGCCCGGGCGTTGTCCTTCAGCCTGACCTGGAGCAGGAGGGCGTGGTGTTCGCCCTCCCGTAGCATCTTGACGATCATGCGGGTACAGACCGCCACGCGGACCACAGGTTCGGGCCCTTGGCAGGCGCTCGGGGTCGCAGACGACGATGTGCGCGTCCGCCGGGCTGAACATGCAGACAGTCCACTGTGGGTTCTGCTGTCCCCGTTGGGCTACCGCCAGGGTAGCCGCCGGGCGGGCGTGCGTGATTGGCCCCGCGTGGAGGTCCAGGAGGTCTGTGGCCCTGATGACATCTCCCTGCCAAGCGGCCCGTAGATGCTGCTCCTGGTCGGGGCTCCACACCAGTGCGGGGGGGTTGACCCATCCCGGTTCCTGCCTCTTGTTTGGGGCGCTGACGGTGTGTAGCAGGACTGCCAGCGGCCAGGGGTCCGCCGACATATAGTAGGCCTGGGTGGGCCCCTGCTGCATGTCGACATGGGGCAGGGGCGGGAATGCCCCTTGCCTGGCGGTGCTGTGCCAGACAGTCCAGCGGCCCCCGGCCAGGACGTGCGACTGGTACCCTCCGGCGTGGCCGTGCAGGATGGCCTGGTAGCCTGCCGTCTGCAGCACCAGTGCCTCCCCCTGCTGAGGCCCGGGAGGGGGTGTGCCGCCGCCTGCATCCCAGACGCGGGTGCGCCCGCGGAGTGTGGCGTGCCACGGGTGGGGTGCATCGCGCTGCGGCCCTTGTATGCTTCCCGCAATCTGCGCCGGGCCGTGGTGGTGGACGAAGCTCTCCCCGCCGTCTGCCAGCAGCGCCGCCGCGACGACGTATAGCTGCTCCGCCGTGAGGGGTGCCGTTGGCGCGGGCGTTGCGGCCGGCTGGCGGGGCTGCGTCGTGGGGCAGCAGTTGCGTCGGCCACGCCGCCAGGGGACCCATGGTGACTGCCGCGACTGCGGACACCAGCGCCGTGCGGTTCGCTGGCCTGTACTGCCTGAGCCCCGTGGTATCTCGGGCGAATTGCCTGCAGGCCGCCTTCCAGGCCACCGCTCCGCAGTTCGTGCAGTCTGGTTCGGCACCATCCGCGCCGTTGCTTCCCCTTTGCTGTACCGTGGTGGCCGTGTCGAGCAGGGGGCCCTGCTGCAGCGCCTCCGGGCCCTGCCCCGGCGAGAGGGCGGGCGGGACCGGCTGCGGGAAGCTCTGCGTGCCTCGGCGCTCCGGATGCGTGTGGTACGGGTTTTGCCGGCGGTGCTCCGGGGCCGCCCAGGGTAGGAAGAGGAGTTGGTGTAGGTACCAGTGGCCTTGCGCGGCGGACGGGTTGCGGAGCGTTAGCCACTGTTCCACCACGCCTCCTGGGTGCGCGGCCTGGACGCGGCGCTGCAAACCCAGGCGGCCCAGGCGGTTGGACGTGCCCGCCCCCGGGATGTGGGTCTGCGGGTAAAGCACCCGCAGCGGCTCCAGCGCCGGGTCTAGCACCTCGTCGTTGAGCTGCTCCGTGAGAGCTGACGCCCTGTGCAGGTCGTGGCGGGCCGTGAGCTGTTCGAGCACCGGCCCTGGCGGGTACCGTGCACCTGGGTTCGTTAGCCACTCCCTGGTGTGGCTCAGCATGGCCCTCCATACGTCCCTCGTAAGGGCGTGTTGGGGGGCCAAGGAGGGGACCGCCCGTAGGAGGCGGTGGCACGCCGGCGGCGATCGCATGGGCTGTGGGGCAGCCGCAGTGATCAACCTGCACGCCGTGCCGGGCACGATCGCCCCCCATTCCACGGTCCCCATGCCCTCGGCGTGGAGTAGCGCCTGGCCCTGGACCAGGAGGAAATAGGGGCTCGGGCGCCCGCCCTCTTCCCTCCACCGTACCCAGGCCGCCCCCGCCTGCAGGCTGCGGAGCAGGGCCAAGCCGGGGAGGAGCGGCTGCGGGAAAGCCCCCTTGACGGCTGAAGTGGCATGGGCAAGGGTGCCCATGGGCAAATACCACAACGGGAGGACCCAGGGCCCGAGCAGCGGTTGCGCCTGCCCTGCGTCCCACCGCCACCCGGAGTCTGGCGGGGCGGCCGGGACCGTGCCCATCTGTAGGAAGTGGCGTGCCCTCTTTTCCGGGTGCTGTTGGAGGGTCGCCGCGAGGCTGAGCCCCTCTGCCGCGGTGAAGCCGGTTCGGACCCCCGTGGCCATCCTTGGGTCACTTGGGGTGTGTATCTATGGGCCGGCAAGCCGCCATTGGCGGATATCATACTCTCCCATCCACCTGACCTAACCTGATGTGATAGTGTGATAGGCTTGGCCATTCCAGCTATGAGCGGCCATATTCAATACCGAGGCGCCGCCGGCTGAGATTTATATATCAAAATATCAGGAATCAACAGGGTTTTTTTATCATAATGTTTCCGTAATTTTTCAGCTATCCGTTCTGATTGTCCATGTATCGGCGACTGGCAGTTGGCTCGCAATTCTGCGGTAACCGATTGGTTAACTGTCCTTTCCGGATATTTTAGCAGAAACCCCGACGAAGGATCAGATTTCATCAGAAAAGGGTTCGTTGCTTCCGCAATTTTCATGTCATACACTCGCAAAATTAATCCGATTTCTTCAGACATTCAGTATCAGATTTTCGATTCCGAGGTCGCCGCACTGGATATGATGAATTTCGAGAGGTTCTACATTCTTCCCCGATTACGAATCAACCTTCCTTTTGTTGTCTCCTTCATTTGTCTTGGAGATATAGGCGAAAGAAAATTGATTCGTGAGGCCACTCTGAAAAATCATATCTCCTACCTACCTTGAGATATGGGCTCGAATCCCCTTGGTCTCAACTCAATTTGGGGAGCGTCAAACGCCTTTGTTGTGTACACATGCCCGGTGTAGCAGGGGATAATGGTCAAGAGGGTAGAAAGTGATTTATAACTCTTGGACCATGCGACCGAATATTATAATGCGACTTTCGAGTGTACCGCATGAGTTTTGGTGTTGCATAGAATCTTTTTTTGGGTTCCTACGTATTTTTAACGTGAAGTTATGGCCATGGAGGGTCATGACATACCATGGTGGGAGCCATTTTTGAGGGTATGTGTTATATGCATGGTATGTGGGGATCCAAGTGGGGGAAATGTTCGCAAATGGTCCCAAGCAATTGTGTGTTGAACCATATGTTGATACCATGGGTGAGCAAAGTTATATACGATTGTGATTATCTCGAATTTAGCAACATTTGCATGTTTTGGCCTCATTTTATGCTCATTTTTGTATTTTATGTGCTCAACTGGATGGCTAACAGTAAAGTGCCTAGAGATCTATGAACTGTGGTATGTTGCTTAAATCTTGGTATATGCTTCGGTGTTGTACCTCACCATATGCCGGATCACGTGGTCATTTTGGCATGGCACACGAGGCCTCACAAAATTAGGTCTCAAATTCGTGAGTTGAATTGTGAAGCATGGCATGTATATATCCGGAGGGGTTTGGGAGCCAATGTTGGGATATTCTTGGGCATGGATCTTTGGTCTGTATCAACCTTGTAAATTACCTTCCGGTTTGACACATGCATGGAGCATTTGAATACTTGCTGTATGCCCTTTTGAGTATATAATTGAATTTTGGGCACTATGGTGTGATTTACCTAATTTTGCTATGTTGTGAGGTCATCTTCATGGGGCGATTCTCCAAGCCCAATCGACTCCAAGTCCAACCAAGTTTATGTCAGGAAAGGGCATGGTCTTGAGTGCCACTCTACGCCATGACGAGCCACCTCCTCTATTGGGCTAGGATTTAGAGGCTTGGGAGTGAACACATTTTTGGGGTTTGTGTAGTGACGTTTGACACATGGCATTTAGCCATCTTATTTGACTTGGTTCAGGGCATCATGTTGGCGAGTCAAGGGAAGGTCTTGAGTCCAGGGAATGAGGGGTCTATGGATGTGATTGTGTATGTTTCCATCTTTCCCCAATTTTGCTTGATTTGTGTTCATATGCCAATTTCAGGGCTTCTTTATTGAATTTGGTGCAATTCTATGTACATGCCCAACGCCCGTGTCTCCGTGTGCACCGTGAGACGACCGGCGTGTTGAAAGGAGTTGTTGAGTGTCAACGCGGGACCTCAAACACCCTTGGAAGCCCTCAGTGTGGAATTTTTGGATTTGAGCTATTGTACTTGGGAGTTGGTTATTGCAAGGGATCAGGATTTGTGTGAAGGAGCCATATTTTCCTATTTTTTGTTGGAAATTGTGCAGGATAGGACAAGATCATGCAGAAGCTGGTGAGAAGCAAGACCATAGGAGTGACAGAAAATGGTTGAAGGGGTACAGCAGGGGCCGGTCCTGGTAGGGACCTTCTTTATGGTAGCAGAGGTTTACCTGCCCCCTACCGCCGCACTGGGGACTTGGGCTCTCATGAGCCCTGCCCAAGGACGCCCAGGGTGCAGATCGTGGAGTCCGTGGAGTCGACGCCGGACTTGGAAGCCCGAGAAGAGCGAAGATGCTCAGGACGGAGAGCCCTTGTAGGACATGGGCTAGACATGGAGGACCTGGCCTCCATGTGTGGAAGGCAATGCCGCAAGGCTTGCAATCTCCGCTCCGCTGCGGAGGAGTTCGAGGAAACTGGCAGCAACGGCAGGGCCCGGAGTTACCGGAAGCGCGGGTCCCCAAAACCCGCGGCGGAAGCCAGGGCAATGGAGACGGATCCCAGCCCGGTCAGGCTGTGGTCAGCTGCAGATTCCGAGGGGCATTCCGATGGCTATCGGAGCGCTTTCCCTTCGGAGTCGGAGGAGATGGCCAGACCGCCAACAAGGGCGCACACGGCCCCCAAATCCAGCCTGGAGCATGACACCGAGGCGTTGGAGAGGCCTATCAGAGCCAGAACGGCGCCTGTGGCCCGGCACACGGAGCCAAAGCGGGATAACATGGGCGACACACCCATGGCGGAGGAGTCCGAGGCGCCGGGAACTGTGGGATGCGCCAGATCAGGTGGAAAGCACGTTGAGTGCCACTGTGAGCACTTATCCTTCTGCATCGGCAAGTACCCAAAGATGGGGATGGACGCCATCGTGCAGCACCCTGACCGCCTGGACAACCAGAAGGACGGCCTAGAGGGGGACATCGCGGGGATCCTGGATGACCAGTCGGAAGCGGAGAGAGACATGGCCGAGCTGCGAGCGGAGGTGGATCGGTACCTGGATAAGCTGGAGATGGCCCTGCAGAAGCAGCAGCGAGTGGTGGACAGCCTCCTCCACCTGGTGGAGGACATGTCGGGACGCCTGAAAAGGCTAGAGGAGTTACAACCCCTCGCCTCGGGTCCGGAGCTCCCGGCAAGGCCGGCAACGGCAGAGATGGTGGAGCGGGTTAAGACCCTCAGAAGCGCCATGGAGAAACCCATGGGCGGCTCTGCAGAGGCACCTTACGCGCCTCCGCGTGTTGACCCGGGTGCGCTGCCGTTTGTTCCCATGGTCAGCGAATCCATAATGCTCGGGGAGCATACGGCACCGGCTGGGTCCATGCGGGAAGAGCACGCAACCACGGACCTGAAGAGCCTGACGGTACAGATGTCCCATGCCGCCCGGGATTCACCGACCGCTACGAATGCCCATGCAGTTTATGCGGAAGAGGAGATCCAGACCATGCAGGGGCGAACCATGGGAAGGGCCGACGGACATGGTCGAGGCCATCCAGGCAGAGACCTGTGGGTGAAGGACCCCACTACGGGGATATGGACAGCCGGTGGAGCAAGTCCTTCCCGCATCCCAAACCCCATGGGGTCAGGCTCAACTGGAGGGCACTCCATGGAGGAGAGCGATGTACGGGGAGTGTACTCACACCCCCCGGCCACAGGTGGTATCCGTCTCGGTGGAGTGGTGGCTGCGGACGTCGGAGACGCCATCAGGATTGACGACCTCAGGGAATCAAAATCCCCTACTACGATGGCAACCCCTCCAACCTGGATGACTTCATCCTGGATTGGGAGGACTTTGCCGAGGAGGTCGTTGGCGAGATGAAGGGAGCGCCAAGGGACGAGTGGGTATGTCGGACATTCCCACACAGGCTGGCGCAGGACCTGAAGGAGGAGCTCAGGGATCAGATCCGCGAGGGATTGATCCAGACGGAGCAGGCCTGCCTCCAGGTGCTGGAGGACGAGGAGCGAGTGGACGCCCCCAACCAGAAGTTGGAGGATTTGTGGTCCATTCTGCTGCCGCTGGAGCGCGGGGAGTTGCGGGTCCGGGAATGGAATCGGTACATCCGCAAGTACCGGAGAAGCCTCAAGCTGGTGGAGGACTGGAATGAGTCCAGCGAGATCCGACACCTGCTGAAGGACGTCCTCCCCAGCCACCGGAAGAAGAAGGTGGAGGACGAGGAGAAGGAGAGAGCAAAGAAGCGCGGGGCCCTACAGATCATGGCATCAGAGGACACCCACCCCGGAATAATGGAGTTTTTCTGGCGAAACCTCGGCGAGCCCGGCCGAATGTTGGGGTTGAAGAACGCCGTGGAGGTATTCGGCGACACCATGGGGCAAAGGCTGATGCGCCTCAACAGCGTGGAGTGGGGGCGCGGAGAGCCGCTGAGGATGCAGGTCATCTTCGCCCGCATGAGCCTGGACGAGATCGTGAAGTACATCACGGTGGAGCTGAAGCTCAACGCCAAGAACGAGGCCCACGTGCAGGATCGACAGGGCCATGGACATCGAGGTCATCGGGAAGATAGCCAACACCGAGAGGTCAAGGAGGACACGGTCGGCACCGCGGAGGAAGGGAGTGGAAGCGGCAAAGATCTCCGGAACGCGACCACCCGGGAGGGTCATGAAGAAGCCCACTTCTTCACGTTTGTAGCGCACAATATGAAGGAGCATGGGCAGGACAGGTCCAGGTGGAACCGCCTGGACCTAAGGTTCAACAAGAACCGCAAGGAACCGCGGAGGATCGGGAACCCGCCGCTCTCGTTCCGCGAGTACAGATCACAGCACGACGGTTGCTGGGTCTGCTACGGCAAGGGGAACAACCATGCACATGACCACCGGCATTCCAAGGTATATGAGGCTGACAAGAAGGCCTACTTCACCGCCCATCCCGACAAGAAGCCCAAGGAGCAACGAATTGCCGATCGGAAGGCAAAGAGCGGAGACGGTGGGAAAGGCCAAGGAAAGGGCCAAGGGAAAGGCGGGGGAAAAGGCTATGGTGGAAGACCCGGCCCAGACGGACGCGTGAGGTCGATCGAGGAGGTTGCTGAGGAAATGTTGAAAACATTGGAGGAACTCAAAGCCCAGCAACGTGGTGGACAAAGTCTGGGCGGAACACAGCAGGAGGGAGCTGCGGCAGGCCACATCTAGAGGAGCCCCTACGGGAGTGGGACCCTGGAGGCCTCTCCTCCGAGAATCATTGGAATCCCAGAGAAAGCGAAGGCACATCGGGTGCCGAAGAAGGCTCCGGAAGAGCCAAAACCACTCAGTTTCGTCACTCCCAACCCCTGGAGCGCCCTGCCAAGGGAAGTGTATGTGGGCAAGGGACGTGGCAAGAAAGAAGGAGCGACCACGGAGAGCCCCAGTGGACGGGCAGGACCAGCCCAAAATCTACACCATCCGTGACCATACCCTCGAAGTCCTGATGCACCCGGATGTGCTAGAGTTGCATGCCGTGAGAGTCGTCCATACACCGGAGGGTGACGAGTGGCAGTTGCACTTGAAGGTGCGCGTACGGTGCGGACAAGAGGAGTTGGTGGTGGATGTTTTGGTGGATACGGGTGCCCAGGTGTACCTGGTCCGGAGAGGGTTGTTCAAGGAGGAATCCCTGCAGCCCAGCCGTAGACCGGTACGCCTGAAGGTGGCCAATGGAGAGATTATGGGTGGTGGCACCCATGAGGCCACTATCAGTATGGAATTCTGGGAGCATGAGCGCTTAAACTGCCCTGATTTGGCGAAGAGAAGCACTCTATCCGGGAACTTCTATGTGGCCGACATTACAGATTGGGATATGATCATGGGGTATGACTGCATGGTGGGAAACGCCATTGGAGCCCTTCCCCATCGTGCAACGCTGGTCCGGGAGGATGATGAATGCCTTACATGGCTGTCCACGGACTATGCATGCGGATCATCCCAATGGAATGCTGAGGAGGAGGATCGGATCGCCCAAGCGGTGCAAGCTGGGGGTGCCAAGTCCAGAGGAGACCGCGGAGTTCAGCTCACAGAGTATGGAATGGCGCCGCAGGTGTATGCCAGAATGATTCAGACGCTGGGAGCCGAAGCGCCCGAGACGGACGTCTTCGCTTCCCGGGATGCCCCACTTTTGAGGAAGTGTAGGAGGCATTGGCATCGAGGAGACTCAGCCTGGCACAGGCATTGGGGTTTGAAGGAGTGGGGGCCCATGTACTGGCATGGCTTCCTGGAAAATACCAGACGTACGGTGGAGAAGATCGTCGCGGATAGGGCAAAGGGGATCCCGGTCATAACCGGCATGGGATCGACCCCATGTCCGCTGGAAGGTCTCAAGTCGACGCTGGATTCCATCATCCTGAACGAGATGTCATTCGGGCCAGAGGAGGAGTTGTTCATCGACGCCAAGGGTTTATCAATGCCCTCCCTGGGTCAAGCGTGGGGTACCAAGGCTTTCTTGGTGGATGGGGCGCAAGCCCAGCCCACGGGTGATGAAGCATTCATCCGTAGGGTTGAGGCGGTGCCCATGCGGGTCATGTTTGAGCCCAAGGAGGGGACGGATCAGCCAATAGATGGCATTGACGTCCTGTCCCACGCTGAGATCGACCACGTCGTCAACTACATGCGGATGGGGATGCACGACCGTGTGACAGCCATGAAGGGGCGGGCCATGGTCACATCTCCGCATTGGTGGGATGACAAGATGTTGGTCACCGGCAAGTACGAGAAGGATGAGCTCGTGGCGAGGGTCATGGATCACATTGCGGACCAATATGATTGTCCGGTTGGGTCGGACCCGCCGACGTGGGATTTTCCAAGAATGGGGGCCGGTAGCGACAACAACCAGGCCGATGCCGCAAATTTCCGAAGATTATAGGTGGGAAGCGCGCCCCACGACTATGAAGACGGCATATCGGACGAGGAGAAGTCGGACTCGGACCCGGAAGAGGCCTATACCGCAGTGCGGTCAGTTGTATCGATACCGATGCAAGTGGCTGAAGAGGCCCAGGAGAACCCGAAGGTTGCCGAGCTGAAGGAGAGGCTGATAAATGCCTATCCGTGGCTCTTCAGTGGCGTTGCCAACAAGAACCCTCCAGATCGTGGGAGGTTTGACACAGCGAGGATCAAGCTGAAGCCGAATCCCAAGATCTATCGTCATCGGGAGTACCAACTTCAGGGCGATCGGGCCGAGGCCATGAAGAAGTTGTTCGCCGAGTTTATTGAGCGGGCCCGGATCGAACCCTCCGACAGTGAGTGGGCCAGCCCAGCCTTTATCGTGCCCAAGAAAGGGAAGGGCGAGTGGAGGTTGGTGGTTGATTACAGAGGTTTGGACGAGCAAACCGAGCACGACTCGTACTCGCTTCCTCTGATCGACTCCATCCTCCACAAAAAAACAGATCTTCACGGTGTTAGACCTGAGACACGGCTATCACCAGATGCCGCTAGACCCGGACTCCAGGCCCTGCACAGCGATGTCGACGCCGCTGGGGCCCATGCAGTGGAAAGTGGTGCCTATGGGCGCCAAGAATGGCAACGCCGCTTTCCAGCGCATGATGGAGGACCTACGCGGTCCTGTCTGGGACTGTGCCGACCCCTTTGTGGATGGCATCATCATCGGGTCCGGCACGGAAGACACGACTGAGGACGAGCTCATCGAAGCGCATGAGAATGATCTGCGCCGAGTGTTCAGCGAGCTGGACAAGCACAACATGGTGTGCAAGCCGACCAAAGACTGACTCTTCGTGAGGGAAGTGGAGTTTGCGGGTCACGTGGTTGGTCACGGGCAACGCCGTCCCATGCCTGGGGAGCTGGCGTCCCTGCACGGCTCAGAGAAGCCCCAGACCATCAGCGAACTCCGATCCTTCATGGGGTTCTGCAATTACTTTTCGGGCTATGTCCGGATGTATGCGGAACTATCGGGGCCGCTGCACAAGATGCTGCAGGTGGGCAAGTTCGATGGACGGAAGCGGAGCAAGAAGAAGCTTGCCTGGACTCCTGAGGCCGAAGATGCGTTCAGCCGCCTGAAGGAGCGACTCCTGGGGCAGCTGGGGCAATTCCTCGTGGACCCGAACAAGGGATTCGTGCTACGGAGGGACGCCTCGGACTATGCTGTAGGGGCAGTCCTCGAGCAGGTCCGGGCGACGGGTCGCACGTACCCGTGGCGTTTTGGAGCCGGATCCTGGCCGAGGGCCAACGTCGAACCTGGACCGCGAGGGAAAAGGAGACGTACGCCATTGTTTGTGCGCTCAGGAAGTGGTCTGGCCACATCAGATTACAACCGGTGGTGGTTTGTACGGACCATCAGTCCTTACAGAACTGGCACAAGGAGCAGGTCGACACCCCCTCGGGACCGGCGGCAAGGGGGGCCTGATGGCATGAGACGTTCGGCAAGTACGACCTCAGCGTCGTAGACGTCCCGGGGAAGGACAACACTGTGGCGGATTGCCTCAGTCCATGGACCTACCCCGCTGGCAAAGCATGGATGGACATAATCAGCCATGGGGACGCCGAGGAGACCGAGGAGGCCAAGCGCATCATTGAGATGGAGAAGGCCATGGAGCAAGAGGGGGTCAAGTGCTTTGTGGTGATGGCAAACCATACAGACCTGGCCATGTTCCGGGGCGCCCGAGTCCAAGCTATTTGAGAGGAAACCCTCGAGCAATGGATGGTGGCCCCCGTAGAGCTAGTCAGGTCGGTGCTGACAGAAGACCCGTCGGATGACTATGCGGCATCCGAACACTGGAGCAGGTACTGGAATGCCGTGAGCGCCCCGTCGGACGACGAATGGCCTGAGGGCTTGATTGAGGATGGGGATATATTTTTCCTCAAGGACAAGCTATTGGTCCCTGAGAACCGGATGGAGGAGCTCATTGACCACTGGCATAACGCCCAGCTCATGCATCCTGGTCGGAACAAGATGCAGCAGGACCTGGAGTGGCGCTTCAAGTTCCCACGGGGGTCCTACGCCATCCTGGACAAGTACTGCAGCGACTGCGCCGTGTGTCGGGCCACGAAAAGCCCCAACCATTCCACAGCAGGCAACCCGGTGTATACGGCTATACCGGAGGCCCCTATGCGGTCCGTGGCCATGGATGTTTTCGCCATGCCTGATGTCACCGTGGAAGGAGAGACCTACGACTGTGTCATCCTGGCGTTGGATAGGCACAGCGGGTATATCGTGGCGGTCCCTGGCAAGAAGTCCAAGAAGAAGGACAAGAAGGGCAAGCATGGAGTGGGTCTGCAGGCCAAGACCGTCGCTAATGCCATGATCAGGCATTGGCTGACAATTTATGATGTCCCAGCTGTCATCTGCAGCGATCGGGGCAGTCAATTTGTGCAGACGTGGTTCAAGATGATGTGCAAGCACATGGGGATTCGGCACGCCAAGACGGTGGCGTACCACAGCCGGTCGAATGGCCGGGCTGAGGTGTCCGGGCGGCAGATGTTCAAAACGTTCCGCCAGCTGCACATTGACGAACTGGGCTGGAATTGGTACAATTCGCTGTGGAGAGTACTCCAGGCGTACCACGACCTTCCGGGGCCCACTGGACTGTCGATTCATCGTATCCTGTTCCTACAGGATCGAGTGTCACGCATCGTCGCGTGGTTTAATCATGGCAAGGTAGCCCGGGAGGCAAATGCTATGATGTCTGAGGTTGACGACATGGCAGCCAAGGTATGCAAAGCACTTCAGGACGAGCATGAAAAAACGGCCAAGTACTTCAAGCAGGGAAAAGTCCAGAAATCTGCTCTCAGAGAAACCGTATGGGTGGAGCGGCACCACAAGGATGTGCTGTCCAGGCATCGGCAGGCGTCTTGGTATGTGCCAGGGGTGGTTGTTCGGAAGGTCGGGCAGGATGTGTATGCGGTGCGTGTGGGTGATAACAAGATCCTCGACCGCGACCATACCCAGCTTCGTCCCCGAGCACCAGACCCCAGCGGCTGTCCCGTCACCTTCGAGTTCACAGCCGGAGATCTGGACTCTGATGACGAGGGGGAGGACGACAACTTTACCGCCGAGAAGATCCTGATGGACAAGCCAGACCCGGGGACGACTGGGGGGAGGCTATATAAAGTCCGTTGGAAGGGATTTGCCGCATCCAGAGATTCGTGGGAGCCCCCGAGCAGCTTTGTTTCAAGGTATACTACGGTCTGGATGGATTGTCTAAGGAAAGAGAACATTCTTTTGGATGTCAAGGACGTGTTGGTCCATTCGGTGGCTGCAGCAGCACCGTGATGGATCCACCTTGGCATTTTTGTTTGTTTTTGTGCTTGGGAGACGGGTGAGGGCATTAATCCGGGGATTTTTGGGCCTTGATTGGCCATATATCCTCTTCACTCGGTCTCCACATCTATTTTGCATTGTGGTATACGTATTTAGATCGGTCGATGACGTTTCTCTATCTTTGATCCCGTTGGTCCATGTTGTAGATCAAGAGGAGACCAGATATGGCAGAGGGCACCGATTATGAGTGTCCTATCCCCTCCCTTGGGGCATGGGGGACGCCTACGCCGTATGTGGGGCCTCCATGTGTCCTTGGGACATGGGGGGGGGGGTTGGAGCCCATTGGGGTCCTCCTGTCCTCTCTTCAATGACTTTCGAGCGGATACAACGCTCTGAGAAGGGGGGTGAAGCCAGTTCAGACCCCCGTGGCCATCTTTGGGTCACTTGGGGTTTGTATCTATGGGCCGGCAAGCCGCCACTGGCTGATATCATACTCTCCCATCCACGTGACCTAACCTGATGTGATAGTGTGATAGGCTTGGCCATTCTAGCTATGAGCGGCCATATTCAATACCGAGGCGCCGCCGGCTGAGATTTATATACCAAAATATCAGGAATCAACAGGTTTTTTTCATCATAATGTTTCCGTAATTTTTCAGCTATCCGTTCTGATTGTCCATGTATCGGCGACGGTCGGTTGGCAGGCGATTTTGCGGTAACCGATTGGTTAACTGTCTTTTCCAGATATTTTAGCGGAAACCCCGATGAAGGGTCAGATTTCATCAGAAAAGGGTTCGTTGCTTCCGCAATTTTCATGTTATACACGCGCAAAATTAATCCGATTTTTTCAGACATTCAGTATCGGAATTTTGATTTCGAGGTCGCCGCACTGGATATGATGAATTTCGAGTGGTCCTACATTTTTCCCCGATCACAAATCAACCTTCCTTTTGTTGTCTCCTTCATTCTTCTTGCAGATATAGGCGAAACAAAATTGATTCGTGAGGCCACTCTGAAAAATCATATCTCCAGCTCACTGCGAGGAATTTCAATCTTGAGATATGGGCTGGAGTCGCCCTGGTCTCAACTCAATTTGGGGAGCGTCAAACGCCTTTGTTGTGTACACATGCCCGGCATACGGCAATGTACGCGCAGACACGCAGGCCAAACACCAGAACACCAACCACACCCCAGGGCTCGAACACGTGCGACTGGACACCCCACACCACAGCCACCTGCAGCACCTGCCCCCGATACCCCCGGCCACACAGCCCCCCCAATGGATGCCCGAGGACACGCCGTACACGGAGCGAGACAAGCAGTACTACTACCCCACACCCATCCAGCAACTGGCCACCACACTGGGCCACCCAGCGAACACCGGACTCCTCCGACGCCTCGAAGACTCCGTCCACACCCCCCTCTACTACTCCGCCCTGCGCCCGGATAGCCTCCCAGCACACCTACAAAGGCCCGACTCCAACTCGCCCTCGAACAGTTTCCCCTCCTCAGCCGATACCACCGATGGTATGCGCGCCGCTCGATCCACGTCCCCGCAGGATACACCAAATGCATCTGCAGCCACACGGAAGAAGAAACCTGGGACCACTTCAAGGTGTGCCCCCTGTACAGAGGACTTGACACCCTCACAGACTGGAACCCAACCCACACCATCGCACAGCACGCTCGATGGCTGACGCAGTCCCCAGCGACCCAGCAACTCACCACCGTCCTCAAACAGACGGAGGTACTCGAGGCGGTCCGCAGGGGACTCGTCACCACTGCCGTCTACACCTTGCTACGCACCCACGCGGAGGACCCCCAGGCCACGGCGGCGCACATGCAGCGGACGGCCGTTGCGAAGACGGCGGAGCAGCTCACATACCGCACCCACAAATACCTGCAGCATGCAGCGACCCTGCCCCCAACAGACCAAGCCCACCTCCTCAAACTCCTGTTCTACCAACCATGAGAACCTACCCCGTGACATACCAACACGGAACCCCCACCACGTCTACACACCGCCCACCGAGCACAGGACTGGCACAGCACACACGGGCACCACAGGCACCGCACACACTCCCACCAGCATGCGCGCGCCACCAGCCCTCATCCCCCCACGCCGCCGTCCGTCCACAGGTACCACCAACCGCCAGCCACCGCATGTCCCCTCTGCGTTCGCCAGCGGCTACCACAGACAGCCCTGCCCTGCAACCCGGACCACTGGGTCTGCCTTGGAGCCACGCACCGCTTTACCCACTGCCCCCACTGCGGGGACCTCAACCCCCACCACCGCGAGCGGCCCGCGGCCCCAGCCGCACCCCCCCCCGCCAGCCACCCCAGCTTCTTCGGGTTCCTCACCGACACCCTCCGGGACCACCTGGGAGGGTACTACGTGGCGGACGCGGCGGACCACGCATGGACCATAGCCGTGGCCACGGGCAGCACACCCCTGCCCCCCCACAGCCCACCCCTACGCCACAGCGGAGGCGGCTTGAACGTGTCGAGGGTTGTGATATTCTGTCGCGCGATCGCAGCAGAAAAATAATACAAAACTAAGAAAACGACGCACCGCCAGCAAAAATAAAGCGAAAAATCGTTTTTTCCGACCTCAGAAACCCCCCAAAAAATTTTACGCCGCTGTTTGGCGAGGTCGCAAAAATTAGGACACTCACAAAACAAAGACGAACAATAGAGTCGCGACGGCGAAGAACCTGAGCGTTGCATGCTCCAAAACACCTAGCAAAGTGCGTGTCCTAGACGCTAGGGACTTGTGCGCGCTCCACAAACAAAGAAGAAGAAAAGTGGCGAACACCAAAAACCAGCAAGCCACGACGACGAAGACAAGAACAAAGCGAGCGCCGAGCCACCTAGCAAAGTGCGTGCCATAGGAGCTAGGCGACATGTGCGCGTCAAAAAAAAAAAAAAAAAAAGAGAGAAGGAAACGCAACAAAAAGAGAAACACCAAACCACAAACAACAAAGACGCGACCACGGACCACGGGAAAACGAGGTATGGCAACCAAGTATGTTACGGCCCCATGCGTCATACACATCGTATCCACCGCTACATATACGCCGATGAGAAAACCAAGTATGTTGCGAAGGAGGGCGCCCAAGGGACAACACCGCACGCAAAAAAAAAAAAAAAGAACGACGAACCGCCACGCACGTCAAAAGGCGCGCCCGCAAACACAAACCACAACCATATATCTCCCATATTTTTTCCTCCATAGGCCCCGACCGCCGCGGAAAAATAAAAAAAAAAAATTCCACAAAAGCGCAAAAGGTATGGGGCGGCCACGGACAAAGGGGAAACAATGAAAAGGCGAACAAGCGAACGTTCACCAACCACGAGGAAACAACGGTACGGCGAGCAAGTATGTTAACGATACGAGGGAGGGCGCCAAAGGGACGGACCACGCACACACGCACACACATAAACAAGACCGCAAGGAGCGAGAAGACGGAGACAAGAGCAAGGAAAAACAAGGTATGAACCCCACACCGCCCCGCCCGCACACACACACACGCTCTCGCTATAGGGAATGACCACGTACCACGGGGAAACAATGGTATGGAGGTATGACGAACAAGTATGTTAAAAATGCGAGGGAAGGCGCCAAGGGGACGAAAACACAAACGCACGCAAAGCCGCAAGATGCACGAAGACGGAGACGAGACAAAAGAAAGTCATGGTATGCAACCCCATCCCCGCCCCACCCACAAACAAACACACGCTTTCTCTATAGGCGACGGCAACAAGAAGCGGCACAAGGTACGACAAGTATGTTGAAAAAAAAAAAAACACGAAACCGCCTTCCACGCCCTCTCTATAGGGGAAACGCAATGCGGAGAGGTATGTTATCGAAGACGCAGCGAGAAAAAAAAAAAAAACACGAGGGAGGAGACACAAACCACAACACGCAAAAAAAAAAAAAAAAACAAAACAAAAAGGACCTGCGCACGCTCTTTCTCAACAGGGGAAGAAAACATGATGGGACGAAAGGACAGGTACGTGCTACGCATCACACATGCCACGCATCTCTGCTACGCATCTACAGGACCTCTTCTTCTGCCTTTTGAAACATGCCGACGACCGACGACGAGAACCAGCCAAGGTATGACACACCCCACCCCACCAACCACACACCGCGAGCACACGCACGCGCACGCACGACAGCCACACCGAGCGCGACCCCCCCCCCCCCCCACGCCACCCACACCAACACGAAGGGCCACACAGCGCACACACACACACCAGGGCCAAGGGGAAGGGCACCCGGAAGACACACCCACCGCAACACCACACCACACCACCACCGGCAGCGAAACCCAGCCAGGAGTGGCGGGGAGTAGCACACAGGAACCTCCGCCAGGAGTGGCGAGGGACCAACCACACCAGCCACAAACCCACCACACACGCCACCGCCGCACGCCACACGCCGCACACCACACACCGCACACCACGCACCACCGCCGGCAGCGAAACCCAGCCAGGAGTGGCGGGGAGTAGCACACAGGAACCTCCGCCAGGAGTGGCGAGGGACCAACAACCAACACACCACCGCCACACACCACACACCACCGCCGCCAGCGGACCCCAGCCAGGAGTGGCGGGGACCGCCCACCACCACCGGCAGCGAAACCCAGCCAGGAGTGGCGGGGAGTAGCACACAGGAACCTCCGCCAGGAGTGGCGAGGGACCAACAACCAACACACCACCGCCACACACCACACACCACCGCCGCCAGCGGACCCCAGCCAGGAGTGGCGGGGACCGCCCACCACCACCGGCAGCGAAACCCAGCCAGGAGTGGCGGGGAGTAGCACACAGGAACCTCCGCCAGGAGTGGCGAGGGACCAACCACACCAGCCACAAACTCACCACACACGCCACCGCCGCACGCCACACGCCGCACACCACACACCGCACACCACCCACCACCGCCGGCAGCGAAACCCAGCCAGGAGTGGCGGGGAGTAGCACACAGGAACCTCCGCCAGGAGTGGCGAGGGACCAACAACCAACACACCACCGCCACACACCACACACCACCGCCGCCAGCGGACCCCAGCCAGGAGTGGCGGGGACCGCCCACCACCACCGGCAGCGAAACCCAGCCAGGAGTGGCGGGGAGTAGCGCACAGGAACCTCCGCCAGGAGTGGCGAGGGACCAAAAACCAACACACCACCGCCACACACCACACACCACCGCCGCCAGCGGACCCCAGCCAGGAGTGGCGGGGACCGCCCACCACCACCGGCAGCGAAACCCAGCCAGGAGTGGCGGGGAGTAGCACACAGGAACCTCCGCCAGGAGTGGCGAGGGACCAACCACACCAGCAACAAACCCACCACACACGCCACCGCCGCACGCCACACGCCGCACACCACACACCGCACACCACCCACCACCGCCGGCAGCGAAACCCAGCCAGGAGTGGCGGGGAGTAGCACACAGGAACCTCCGCCAGGAGTGGCGAGGGACCAACAACCAACACACCACCGCCACACACCACACACCACCGCCGCCAGCGGACCCCAGCCAGGAGTGGCGGGGACCGCCCACCACCACCGGCAGCGAAACCCAGCCAGGAGTGGCGGGGAGTAGCACACAGGAACCTCCGCCAGGAGTGGCGAGGGACCAACAACCAACACACCACCGCCACACACCACACACCACCGCCGCCAGCGGACCCCAGCCAGGAGTGGCGGGGACCGCCCACCACCACCGGCAGCGAAACCCAGCCAGGAGTGGCGGGGAGTAGCACACAGGAACCTCCGCCAGGAGTGGCGAGGGACCAACCACACCAGCCACAAACCCACCACACACGCCACCGCCGCACGCCACACGCCGCACACCACACACCGCACACCACCCACCACCGCCGGCAGCGAAACCCAGCCAGGAGTGGCGGGGAGTAGCACACAGGGACCTCCGCCAGGAGTGGCGAGGGACCAACAACCAACACACCACCGCCACACACCACACACCACCGCCGCCAGCGGACCCCAGCCAGGAGTGGTGGGGACCGCCCACCACCACCGGCAGCAAAACCCAGCCAGGAGTGGCGGGGAGTAGCACACAGGAACCTCCGCCAGGAGTGGCGAGGGACCAACCACACCACACACCACCCACAACCCCGCCAACACACCACCGCCGCACACCACACACCACACACCACGCACCACCACCGCCAGCAGGGCCCAGCCAGGAGTGGCGGGAAACCGCACACCACCACCGGCAGCGAAACCCAGCCAGGAGTGGCGGGGAGTAGCACACAGGAAGCTCCGCCAGGGGAGGCGAGGGACCAACCACACCACACACCAACCACAACCCCACCACACACCGCCGCCGCCAGCGAACCCCAGCCAGGAGTGGCGGGGAACCGCGCCCAGGGCCCTCAGCCAGGAGTGGCGAGGACCGCCCACCGCCACCGGCATCGAAACCCAGCCAGGAGTGGCGGGGAGTAGAACACAGGAACCTCCGCCAGGAGCGCCGAGGGACCAACCACACCAGCCACAAACCCACCACACACCACCGCCGCAAACCACACACCACACACCACACACCACGCGCCACGCACCACCGCCGCCAGCGGGCCCCAGCCAGGAGTGGCGGGGAACCGCACACCACCACAGGCAGCGAAACCCAGCCAGGAGTGGCGGGGAGTAGCACACAGGAACCTCCGCCAGGAGTGGCGAGGGACCAAACACACCACACACCACCGCCGCCCGGAGACCTCAGCCAGGAGAGGCGAGGACCGCCCACCACCACCGGCAGCGAAACCCAACCAGGAGTGGCGGGGAGTAGCGCACAGGAACCTCCGCCAGGAGTGGCGAGGGACCAACCACACCACACACCCGCCACAACCCCACCAACACACCACCACCGCACACCACACACCACAAACCACGCACCACACACCAACACAGACACCACGCGCGCACGCACCGCGCCACAAACACACACACCGGCGGCGAACCGCGACCAGAGGAGGGGGCGACACGCCCGCAAGCAACACAGCCAGGAACAGCGAACACCCCCCCCCCCCACCACCACCACCCCACCCCGGAGAGACGGGACACCAACCACCGCAAACCGCACAGCGAAAAGGGGGGCGGGACGAAAAGGGCCCACGGGGGGCGCCGGCGAGGGACCCAACCTCAGGGGTTTGGGGGCCCCCCCGGTGACCGTATCGGCCCCACCTGAGCACACGCAATAAGGTGGGATACGCCCGGGACCGTTGGTCAGCGGCCCGCGGTGGCACCGGGCTGGGGGGGTGACCAATGGGCCTGACCAAGAGCACTCCCCACGGCACGTACTGCGGTTCGGGCCCAGCGAGGGGCTGCGGGTAGGGCACACCGTCCATCGGGGCAGGCAAGAGACACGCCTATCCCGCAAGGACTCCCCTGCGACCCACAGTGTACCCGACCCCGGTGTGGGGAACGGCTGGAGTACCTGGCTACGGAGCAGGTCCATTTGTACTGAGCGGGTACAAATGGACGGCCCGTACAACAGAGTTACACCCTGACGGGGAGTGCAAGCACCGGCTCCCCCACGGGGAAACACCAGGGGAAGGGACCCGAGCCGGCGACAAGGACCCCCCCCCACACACCACAGCCGGGAAGGCCCGGGCACGACACCGCCCCAAGCGACACGGAAAAGAGGAGGGCACACACAAAGGGGACAGCAAGGGGACGCACCACCAACACACCCCAGCCAAGGGGGGCGGGGAACCACACAGCCGAGACAGGGGGGGGGGCACGACACACAGCCCCCACACCAAACAGGGCCGCCAAACCACGCCCGCAAAGGCGAGGGCAGGCGCCCCAACGCACCACCAACACACCGCACACACGCCCGAGCGTGCACACAACACACACCCCCACAACCGCCACCGACACGAGCCCCACAAGCGCACACCACACACCAAAGCACAGGCGCCGCCCGCACCACACACGCAACACACACAAACCCAAACAACAGGAACCCAGCAACCCGCCAGGGGGACTGCAGGGCCGCCAGAAGCCGCTAGGACGCAAAGGAGGACCCACCAAGCCCGCAGCCAGGAGTGGCGAACGGCCACACCCAGAAACACCCGAACGGCCACGCCCAACACCAGGACCGGGCACTACGACACCCACACCAGCACCGCCACCAACGCCCAAACCGGACGCCACGACACCCTCACCAGCGGACACACCCGAAACCAGCGGAAGCACCATCGGCAACACCAGCGACCCCAACACCCACCAACAACAAAACAACACAAAAAGCCACCCAACACTGCCCAACGACCGCACCCAACCGATCCGGTCCCCCACCGGCTCGCACCCAGAACCACCGCCACCGACATCCACGCCATCAGAAACACCAACACCGCCAAAAATCAAGCCAGCACAACACCCTCACCAACACCGTCACCACCGGCACCAACGCCTACGACACCTACGCACGCCACCGCCGGTTCCAGCACCTACATCACCCAAGCCAACGGCATCAAGCACACCATCGCCGGCAACACCCCACCATCAGCGTCACCACCAGCAACCTCTGCCACCGGAGGACACCGAAACCGCCACGGCCGGTGAGCCAACAAACCACCAAGCCCCGGCCAGGGGAACCGAGGGCACGCGCCCGGAACCACCATGCAATGCAATCCCCGGCGACACCCACACCACCGGCGCCGCCAACACCACCCTCACCCACGACACCACCCGGAGCAACACCTACGCCACCTACACCAACAGCAGCACCAGCAGACCACACCACCTACTGCACACCCCCCCAGACAGAGCCACAGAAACCGACCACCGCCCTGAACGCAAGCCACGGACCACCCACACACAGACCCACGCCAACCACCACCAGCATCGGCAGCGTCCGAGACGCCGAGAACCATAGCGACACCCACAACGACCTCACCACCGGCATCACCGACACCGACACCGGCAGTACGGCCTCAGCACCGACAAACCAGAGCATCAACGGCAATCGCCACGGCAACACCGCCCGGTACGACACCATCGGCATCAACAACACCAAGGGAGCCAACACACAGGCCAGCGACACCCATGGGTACCTCCACCAGGAGTGGCAAGGTCCCACCCCCGCCGGCAGAACACCACCATCCACCAGGGCAACACCCGCAGCGCCCACATCGGCCGCAGCTCCACCGGCGGCGCCCTCGCCAACACCGTCACCAACACCGCGACGGCCAGCCACGAGTGGCACGCCCGGAACCGCCGACCACCCAAACACAGGCCGCGCCCAGCACCAACACCACGCCAACAGACCACCACAACACACGCCAACCACCAAGTAACACATAAGGCACCCTCGCCTTCGGCAACACCAACGCCACCAACACCCACGGCACTATCCACACCACCACCAACCCCACCAACGACGGGCCGAGGTGCCGTCACCTACAACGCCCCCAACACCACCACCACGGCCCCGCCACCTAGGGCAACCCCACCAAGGACGCCAGCACGGCTAGCGAACGAACGCCACCGAGCCCTCAGCCAGGAGAGGCGAACGCCCGCACCCAGCAACACCCGAACGGCCACGCCCAGACCCAGGGCCAGGAACTGCGACACCCGCACCGCCGCCAGCACCCAAACCGAACACCACAACACCCTCACCAACGGGGACGCCCGGAACCAACAACGGACCAACAGCGGCCAAGTTACACCCAAGGCGTTCCAACCGCGCCACCCACCGGCCCACAACCAGAACCACCACCAGCACCAGTAACAGCCACTGACAACCCACACACAGACCCACACCAACCACCAGCAGCATCAACAACATCAGCGACACCGTGAACCATAGCAGCGCCCGCAACGACCTCACCACCGGCACCACCGACGGCGCCACCGGCAGTGCGACCTCACCGACAGCAACCCGGAGCATCCCCCATCCCGCGTCCCGGTGAGACACCATCGGCAGCAAGGACACCGAGGGGGCCAAGGCCAACCCACCAGCCAACGACGTGGGAACCTCCGCCAGGAGTGGCGAGGTCCCCCCTCCGCCGTCAGAACACCGCCAGGGCAGCACTTACAACACCCTACAACGCCAACACACACAGCTCCCCCGGCAGCACCCCCACCAACGCCAACACCGGCACCACCGACAGCGGCAACACGGCGACACCACCACCCAACCGCAGCAAGGTCACCCTAAACCGCAACCGCAGCAACACCTGTCACTACGGACCCACGGACAGCCGACACCACCAGGACCACAGACCGGCCAAACACCAGCCACGAATGGCACGCCCGGAACCACCGAACACCAGCACACAGGCCACCGGACCACCGCGAGACACACCACCGCCCCTAACACCCCGGCACAGAGTAACACCTAGGGCGCCCCCATCGACGACACCACCCAGGACGCCACCACGGCTGGCGAACAAACGCCACCGGCGCCGCCCACCAGGCCCCCAACCAAGGGTAGAAACAACAACGCCACACGCCATCGCACCCACCGCATCGAAATCACCCGGAGCAACGTCAACATCAACCAGGGGTCCCGACCACCCACCCAAGCAGCACAAAACACCACAGCAACACCACCACACCCTCACCACCAGCGACACCACCGCCAGCACCCTCCGCCAGGAATGGCGAGGAGAAGGCCCAACAGCGCGGACCCACCCAACGTCCCCGGCACCCTCACCATCGGACCGTCACCACCGGCGCCGACCCCCAACACACCGCCGTCACCAACGCCACCGACCCCGGACGCAAAAATCACACAGCCCGCACACACGGCACCAGCCAGAGCAACGCCGACACCACTCCCGGCCAACTCACACGAACACCACCGGAAGCACCACCGTCGACCGAACACCACGGCGACCCCAGGGTACGAGTCCCCCCCACCATCTGCACGGCCAGCGACGCCGTCACCGGCACCAACCGGAACACCGACAACGACAGCCTCACCAACAACCGACACCCCCCTACCGCTGCCACCCACCAGTCACGCCACCCGCCGTCAAAGCCACCCACCAATGCCGCACCCCGAACCACACTTACACCCGAAACCGGCACCAGCACGCCCGGCCGAACCGTCAATGGCACCACCGCCATGGCACCGCCTACGCTCACCACCGCCACCACCACCCCACGCGAGACCAGGAACCCCCGCCGTCGCCAACGGCCTCAACGAGCACCGACACCACCAACACCACCACCGCCGGACAGGGACTACCCACAAACCAGGAACATCTCCACCACCAACAACCAATACACCACCCGCGGCACCCCACCATCGCCGACACCGCCACGGCACCCATCACACCTCCACCACCGGAGGCGACGTGGGCCACACCACCCGTCAACTACAGCACCCTCGCCACCACCGCCACATCCGGCCCACGAACGTTACCGCCGACAACACCACATACGCCCATACGTCACCCACGCCATGCTCACCGACCATCACCTCGTCATCAGAGACACCAACACCACCGGCGACGACGACAGCGACAACAGCTGACCCACCAGCTAACCACCATCAACCATAGCCCAGCACCAGCTTCATCTACTCTAACGCCCATACCACCCTCGCCAACAGCGCCGCCGGCGACACAATCATCCACTCCGGCGCCCACACCACCCTCACCACCAACATCACCAACACCACCATCCCCAAGGTCAGGGCCCGCGGGAAACAGAACGGCAGAGCGAGCACGCCACCACCCGCACGCGTCGCCCACCCTATCGTACACCGCTCCGCAACACGCCCCCCCCCGCTTCCCCTGACAGGGCGTGCGCTCCAGCCCACTGCTGGGAAGACGACTTCGACATCCTCCCGGCCATCCGACACCTACTGGCAGCCACGGCCCCGCGCCCACAAGCCCACCAGCAACCCACGGAACCGCAAGAGCCCGACCACCCCATGCCACCACGCTCCATATCCCCTGCGTCCACCGCAGACCGGAACGCGGAACACCAGCGAGAGGAGCCCGACCCCGGCCGCGCCGCCACGCCCCCACCGCCCCCCCCCCCAAAGGACATCTACGCCACGCTGGCCACCACCCTAGCCCCCATGGACGCCGAGCAGTACTACCAGTCCGTCCAACGAGACCTCCCTGAGGACCACGCGACCCTCCAGGGGTGGAAGCAGGAGAAAAGGTACGACAACGAGTGGGGCACAGAGGAAGACCTTCTCTGGGACGACACGTGGAAAGGCACCGCGGACGCCTTCCTGGAGGCAGCAGCCGAAACCTACCCCCGCCCGCCCGGGGACACCAGACACGGCCTCCACGCCCTCCTAGCGTTCCACAGCTGGAAACACCGCCACACCGTCACCCTCCACCCCCTCGACCACAATCCGCACCGATGGACACCTGAAGACGACGCCACAGCCACCATCACCGTACAGCAAAGCCCCGAGAACCCGGAGGAATACCACATCACCTGGGACGATCCGGCACCCCACCCCCCCGCCTCCCCCACCCTCCCAGATGTCTTCGCCGCCATCAGTGCAGAGCTCCAGGAGGCCAAAGCCCCCCACCAACTGGACGAAGACATGCCCCAGGCACCATCACCATCAACCACACAAGACCAACCCCGCACAGAGCCCCTCATCCACCCCATCACCACAATGGAGCTCCCCTCACAACACCGCACCACCCCAGACCGAAACGGGTTTCGAGACCTGCCGCGGGAATGGGCGGTCCACAACGGCACACTCCGATGGGACGAAATCACACCGGGCCTCCAGGCCATCCGCCTCCACTCAATCGCAGAGCCCACCACCACCTGGGCACTACCGACGGACCGCCACCACCTCCTCCTCACCGTCCAAGGCGATGCCACGATCACACCCACGGAAGGAGACCCCGTAACAGCAGCCGCCGCCCACGCCGTCCACATACCCCCGCAAGCATCGTCGGCACCTATGACGGTGCATCCAGGCCCCACCCCTTGGCAGGCCATCGTCGTCACCTACCCCGCCCCCAATGACCACACACATACCTGGCAGCAACGATGGGAGGACATCCGAGGGGACCTCCTCCAAGAACACCTAGGGCTCACACGCACCCACCACACCCTACAACCGATACGAGGAGTAGGCCAAGCGTCACACGGCATACACGCCCCGGGAGTATGGGCCTACGCCACACCCATAAACCCACATGCAGCGGGGGACATCAAGACCGCCCTATCCATCCAGCAAGCCCAGACCCAAACCCCGCACCGCAACACCCAACGAGGCTACACAATTTGGTGGGCGTACCAAGACCATGACACCCTCACCCCCCAACCGGGGGCCCCCCCTCTAGACACCAACACCACCGCCCTCCTCCAAGCCGCAACAGCGGCAGCCACACAGGTAGGGGCCCCGGAAACCTGGGTCCCACAATACCTGGTCGAAACCAAAGTGGCGCCCCACGCGAAGGGCCAAGACAAGCCCCCAACACCGAAGCCGCTCCACCCCCCGCTCAAGCTAGACCCGACGGAGCACACCCCCCAGGATGAATGGGCGACCCACTACATCATCCCCCACACCACCACCCGCAAGAACGACGCCGCCAAGATCACCGTCACCCGCCACCTCCCCCACACCACACAGGTGTATGAGCTGACGGCCCCCAACGTCCTCGTCACCCGTCGCCGACACGACGAGCGATACACCATACAGGCGGAAGGGGCCGCCGCGACCACCCTGTACACATGGGCAACACGGGGGGACCTCCCACACCCCACCCTCCACCACGCCCCCTCCTGGCCCACCCCCTTCCACACAGCGGACCGCCCCAACAAGAAGCCCAAACACACGGGTGTGCACACCCACGCCCAGGAGGCCCAGCACCGACACGAAGCGAAGCGCAAGGCCCGCACCCTCCACGACGACCACACCATCCCCCGCATCGGCGCCCCCCCCGCCAGGGTATCAGATACCACCCACAACCGCACGATCACAGGCATCACCACGGACTGCCTGAACCCAGCGGCATCGCGGGCAGACGCCGTATGGATCAGCGAAGGGCGCTCCCACACACGGGCGGTGGCGCGCCTCCACAACATCCAACCCCACAAACTCCAGCGCGCCGTTGGACCCTTCGCCGTACACGTCACCCCGTACGGCATCGACCACCCCCGGTGTGAGCACCATGACCCGCCCTGCTCCACCCCATGCACCTCGCCCCTCCGCCAACCGCTGCCGGCCCCCACCATCACGGGCAACATGTACCTGGGCACCGTACCGGGAGACCCGGGCATATACATCCTGCCCAACAGGTCCAGGGAACACGCCATCCCCCTCCACTGTGTGGAATCCCTCGCCCTGGGACCACCCCCACCAAAACACCAACACCAACACATCCCGGGGGACAAACGGACACAGGCCCCAGACGGGGGAAAAAAGGCCCACCAACGCGCCCTGGCCCACATCACCCTCCACCCCGCAGCCCACCTACCAAAGGACTTCGGCACGGAGCGCCACATCGTCCTGGAGGGCCAAGCCCACCACATCATCACCGCCGCCCTGTACACCCTCGCCGCCCACGAACGCCACTGGGACCCCACAACCATCCCAGCAATGCCCCCACCGCCCCAAGGCCCCAACGATCCCGTCACCCCCTTCCACATCGATCAACTCCTAAGCCGCAAGGCCCCCCCACACCTCCACCCCTCCAGGATACCACTAGCCATTGCATCGTGGGACACCCTGGACACCCCCCCCGAACAACCCGCCATCCACATCCTCAAAGCGGACACCCAATGGTGGGTCCTCCACTGGGCACACGGAGTCCTCATGGCGGCCCAGGCCTATACCCCGGAAATGGACCCGGAAGACCCCCCACGGGGCCAGCAGCGACTCCTCCAAGCCACCACCCTCACAGGCCGCGAAGGCGCCCCCTGGGAAGCCCTCCACACAGCACTCTACTGGGCTCAAGGCTCCCCCAAAGGCCCGGACACACCGGAACCCACAGAGGCCTGGGTCAGGCAGGCCAAGGCCATGAGGAACTACCACCTACACCACCCCTTCGACGACAGCCCCGCTGCACTGCCATGGCCAACAGATCCCCCGGAGACCGTACGCAAGCTCGCCGACATCGTACGCAGCCACGCGAAAGCGAAAATGCAAACACCGGCAGAACCCCCACTGAGGGATCCAGACCAGCAAGCAACGCACCCCTTCTTCCAACCCCATGCCCCCCCAGCCCCGCCACCTCCAGTCCCACCCAAGCGAACGAGACGACAAAAGGGCGCACCCGCCCCCAGCCAAGCCGGAAAAGCAGCAACCTCCCGACCCCCCGCATCCCACCCGACCCACCCGACGAACCCAGACCAAGCATCCTCGTCATCCTCCCTCCCACCACTACCACCGCCCCACCCGGACCAGGCATCCTCATCATCCTCCCTCCCGCCACCAGCACAGGCCCCGCCCACAGCGTACCCAGGGTTCGAAAAAGGTGCGAAGGTCCAACAGCCCTTCCGCAACGACCACACAGGCGACTGGATCTGGTGTGAGGGCACGATCCAGTACCGCCTCAAGGGACAAGGGGACAACGGGGGGCCACAGATCCGGGTAATCTGGCACCGCCAAAAGGAGCTAGACCAGGGCAACAGCGCCCCGGACAAACCACTCGGCGACACCCTGGAACTCACCAGCGCCCACCCCATCCGGCTCCGCACCGAAGAGAACAAGGCCCACACAGGCACCAAATACACTGGGGAGCTCCCCCCGGAGTGGAGCCAAGGCCTCCCCCCGCCGCACCTACCCAAACGCCCACAAACCGGCAAAAAGTCCCCAACCCCCAGTCCCCCTCCCTGACGGGGCAAGGGCCGAGGGCACAAGCCTCCACAGCCCCGGCCCGCCCCCACCGAGGCCACCATCAACCTCCTCGACCTCAACCACCCGGCCGTCACATACTCCAAGGACGCCACAACCGCCCTCCAAGAGCTCCCGATGGCACAGGGGCCGGGGTGGGTCCCCCACCTCCTCACCTTCCAGGAACAAGGCCTACAGCGCGACGACCCCCCGGAAACCACCCCCATGTATACCCCGGACCAGAAAGCGTACAAATGCTACTGGCACAAGGGGACCCCCCTATACGCCCAAACCGGCATCCACGTCCACCTCGTCCACCACCTCAGCGTCCCAGGGAGGCTAGGTGTCTATGAGGTCGTCGGGGACGGATGGCAACTCAACGTCATCAACACCCACGTCCCCTTCGGCGAAGCCACGGAACCCTTCCTCCAGGCCCTGGCCGAGGCGTACCGCCAAATGGCCATGCTCGCCCCCACAGTCATCATCGGCGACATGAACGCCGCCCCCACCCCAGCAGACCGAGGAGGACAGGCCACACCCCAGGACCAAGCAGTCCGCGACACCATCGAAATGCTGGGGCTCGTGGACCTGACAGCCAGCCTCGAAGGCCAACCATCCCACTTCCCCCACCAAACGAATGCCGCCCCATCCCGCATCGACGTATGCTATGGCGACCCCACCACCATCATCCGAGCGGAGGCCCGATATGGGCCCCTCCCGCTGGGACCCACAGGCCATAGCCCCCTGCACATCCGCCTCACCATCCCCAACCTTCCCCCCAGCCCCCCAGAAGATGCGGACCAAGGCCTACCACCCCCCCTGAAGATGCCCCCGCTGCATGACAAGCATGCCTGGTCCCAATATCACAGGGCCATAGACCGCGCCCGGCGCATCCAACCAGACCCCACCGACCTACTCACAGCCATGCGCACGGCCGCCGTCGCCTGCGCCTTCCAGCAACACCCCCACACAGACGACGACCAACCACCCACGGCCCTGGGGGACATGCTCCATGACCTCTGGCATGCGAAGCAACAACTGGCGACCCTCCTCCACACCGACACCCCCCAAACCCGCCACCAGATACACCACTGCAGGACACACATAGCCCAAATCAGGGCGGACCTGCAGCGGTGGCACATCCACAGGCAACAGCGCATCGCCCAGGAACACGAACGGTATGCGCAACACGAACTCCCCTACAAGGCCATCCGCCACCTCAACAACGCCATGACCGATACCGGCCACCGCACCATCACCACGGTCCGGCAGGAGGACGGCTCCCTCACCAACGACCCAGCCACAGTGCTCCAAGCCACCCAAGACAGCTTCCTCCGGCAACACACCCCCACCCAAGACACACTGGACCCGGACACCCAGGCCAAAATCGACCGCCTCCCTCGGGTCTTCAACCACGCCCAGAGGAGGCACCTGGAAAAACGCCCCTTCACCATCCACGAAGTCCGGAAGGCCATCCACAGTCTCCGGCAACACAAAACCCCAGGCTACGACGGCCTCCCTGCAGAGGCATACTACCACCTCCCTGCCCACCTCCTCCGCATCCTCGCCCACCGCCTCTGGGACATCGTCACGGGGCGGACCCCCCTGCCACCAGACTGGGCAAACGTTGTCCGCCCCCTCTACAAAAAAGGGGACTGGGCGAACCCGGACAACTGGCGCCCCATAGTCTGTGCGGTCACGGAGGTCAAAATCGTCTGGACCATCCTCCTGCGCCGCATCCGCCCCCACCTGGACCCCCACATACCAGCGAGCCTCTGGGGGGCCATCCCAGGCCGCTCCCCACACGAGGCCATCTTCCTCCAGGACACCATCGCGGACATGGACCCGGTGGACCTCATCATCGCCTCCCTAGACGTCAAGGGAGCCTTCCCGAACACCCCCTGGCTCCTTCTAGAAGCGGTGTGGAAACGCCTAGGCCTCCCCTTCTACAACTTCACCTCCGACTACATCCGCACCCGCAAATACACGGTCCGCACAGGAGCAGGCCTCACCCCCTTCCTGGAGCCAGGCAGCGGGGTCCCCCAAGGGGGAGCAGAGGGCCCCTTCCTGTACCTTCTAGTGACGCTCCCCCTGGCCCTCGCAATCGAGCAGGATTACCCGGCCTACGCACCCTACCCCCTCCTCTCCCCCCTGGTCGGCTTCGCGGACGACACCAACCTCACCGTCGCGCACACCCCACACGACCCCCATGCCCCGGACCCCGGACCAACGGTCACCCAACAGGCCAACGACTTACTGGACGTGACCGTCTCCTACCTCTCCCACAACAACCTCATCGTCCACCCCACAAAGTCAGTGGCCATGATCAAGGGGTCTGCCACACCTCCCACCCTGGGGCCACAAGGGCCCCCCATGCAAGTCGTGACGACCACCACCCACCTGGGGGTAGTCCAGGCCGCCAACCCTGAGGACGCCA
The DNA here is from genome assembly GCA_964036045.1 of Eutreptiella sp. 'Long Island Sound 2002'. Taxonomy (NCBI): domain Eukaryota; phylum Euglenozoa; class Euglenophyceae; order Eutreptiales; family Eutreptiaceae; genus Eutreptiella; species Eutreptiella sp. 'Long Island Sound 2002'. The sequence continues at coordinate 34,317,432 of OZ038380.1, read as the reverse complement.
CCCTCCCTCCCAAGTTGCAGTCACACCTCGCCCATCTCCCCAGATATGCGTCCCCGACCACCAAGGCCCTCTCCCTGTCCCACCAGAGCCTGGCGTACTACCTCACCGGGGTCTTGAACGCCTCCATAGGCTTCCAAGCACTCCACCTAACACACCCCACCACCGCCCTCCAGCCGGCCACACGCGCCGTGACCAAGGCATGGGCAGCACACGGGGGCTGGCCCACCTCCATACCCACCCGCGCCATCCGAGCGGCATGGCCCCACTATGGAGACGCCATAGGGGACGAGGTGAAAGCGGCCTATACCAGACACACCGCCCTCCTCCTTCACCGCATGACCCACAACCACTCACCGGAGGTCCGCGAGGTCACCGCCATCCGCCTCCAAGCCGCACAACGGGCCCGCAACACATGCCCGCGCTGGGTACTCCACCAGACGGGCATGCCCACCAACATGAACACCCGCCTGTGGAACCACCTGCAGCTTCTGCTCCCATCCCCACACCACGCCATACTCACCAACCACACGTGCCCGGAGAAAGGGCCACTAGCGGTTCTCTGCGGGGACCTCCACCACCACCCCAAGGGCACCATCCACACCATAGACCTTGTCGGGGCCTCCATCACCGTAGTATACGTCACCCTCGCCCAAATGCGGGTCCTGCACCACAGCGGGGCACACCACACCCCCTTTCTACAGCTTCCCGAATGGCCACAATACCGCCTCTTCCACCACTACCTCACACAGACGGCACGAACAGCGGGACACACTCTACCGGGCAGCAAAGACATGCGCAAAGCCTACCGAGAATTCACAAGACAACACCCGCGACCCATCCCAGAGACACCGCCCTACGCACCCACCGGATCGAAGCACGAACCCGTCCCCCCAGTAACGGGCCCAGTCCCACCACTAACCCTACTACTGGCCCCGAATGAAGCCAAACCCACGCAGACCACCGTCATCCACCACGGGGCAAAATGGCGCATACCGAAACACCACATGACCGCCCGAGACCTACCAAAGGTCCCCCAAGATTCCCAGAGCATGCCACGCACATGTTGGGCCTGTGACCCCGAGGCACCAACCGCACCATGGCCCGTGCTACACCTCATAGCACGCCACCACACCCACCCCACGACCCACCTGCCACCACAGGCCTACGCATGGATAGCCCCATGGTTCCACCGCACCGACACTAACCCCACGGTAGCATGGAACCCCGACCACGCGCCCAAATGGCTCTTCACCACTACACCCACATGCCCCCGCCCCGACCCGGCAGGGGTCGCCATCCGGTACAGCATGTACGAGCCAGGCAGAACGGGCAAACACGAGCACCCCTACTATCCACTCCACCACTCCTGCCACACACCGGAGCACCGAACACAAACCCTCACATGCCACGACCTAAACCCCGACACAGCCTACATCCTCCACTACATCTACTCCTACCTCACACAAGGACAGCCGGAGCAGGGACTCATAGCCCTGTCCCCCCAAGCAAAGCACATCATCTCCAAAGGAATAGGGGTGTACGCCACCCCCATCCTACAGCCCACAACCCCAGTAGCCCACCTCGCCACGGGCCTTGCCATATACGCCTACCTGCCCATGAACCCATGCCGCCTCCCACAGCCATCACCGGCGGACCGGCTCTTCTTCACCGACGCCTCAGGCGAATCCGCCCTCACGCCCATCACCGGGGGGGCCACCCTGCAACTAACCCACACCGGGGAGCACTACCACATGGACCACCACACGGGCCACACCACCTATGGGGCCTCTTCCCACGGGGAGCTAGGGGCCATGGCCGACGCCATCACCGAGGTCGCGGCCCACCTACCCGCCCACTCCCCGCACATCGTCCGGGTCTGGTTCGTGGTAGACGCCACTGTCGACACGCACCTGCTCCTCCGCATAGCAAGGCAACCACTTCACAAAGCAACCGCGACGAGCCTCGGCACCCAGGCACTGCTACTCTGGAAAGCCCTACGCAGCCTTCCCCCCTACGTCCAACTCCACATCGTGAAACAAGAGTCCCACAGGCACCAATACGGAAATGGTAAGGTCGACAACCAGGCAGTACACCAGCGCACAACACACCTACCAGCCCTCCAGATCCCTGACCTCGGCCGCAACCACACACACCTCCAACACGTGCCCCCTGTACCCGAGCCCCATCAGACCCCGGACTGGGTACCAGAGGACGCCCCCTATTCCTCCCACGACAGAGCGTACCACTACCCCAACCCCGTCCAACATCTCGCCCGCGTGCTCGGCGACGCAGACAGCCGGGCGCACATCCAGGAGCTCCAGGACAGACTGCAAGTCCCCCTCTACCACTCAGCGCTCCGCCCAGCAAACTCCCCAGCCCACCTCCAGAAACGACGCATCCAGCTCCTCAGGGAGCAGCTGCCTTTCCTCACCAGGGTCGCCAGATGGCTCGCCCGCAAGCACATCCACGTCCCCGACGAACACACCCGTTGCCCATGCGACCACACCACCCCGGAGGACTGGGAACACTTCAAGAAATGCCCCCTCCATACAGACAGGGACACCCTAGTGGGCTGGTCCCCGGCGGAAACCCTGCGGCAACACGAAGGATGGCCAGCCCACAGCCACGCACACCAGGCCACCGAACACCTCTTCCGGGACCCCCTGATCAAAGAAGCCACCATGAGAGGGGCAGTGACACAGGCCCTGCACCGACACCTCACCAAACACACGGAAAGCCCCATGGAAGCAGCAGCACACCTCCAGCTAGAAGCGGTCCGCAGAGCAGCAGCCCAAATGGTACACCGCAAACACCTCCTGCTAACACACGCGGAACAACTCACCGACCCCACCGCCAGGGAACACATGCAGCGTCTCATCCATTACCATGCCGTGCATGACCCAGACGTCCACTAACCCGCTCCGCGCCCCGCACGCGCCCCCCGTCTCCATCCACAGGTCTCCAAGGCACCACCACAGCGCCCCGAGACCCGTCTCGCACCCAAGAAGCCACCCGGCACCGCCCAGTCCGGCCGAACCCAGCCAGGGCCAACCATCCATCGACGTAGACGCGCAAGACCCCGGCAGCCCATCCAGCCCACCCCCCCCGGACCCAGGACACCCTCCCCTCACACCGGCCACCATCCGCGACCCCGACCTCCTCCGAGCGACCCTCCAAGACAGGGCCCCGACCACCCCCCTGGGCTGGTACCGCCTACAAGAGGACTGGACCAAGCTCACCGTCAAAGCCCTCCGGGACCTGACCACCCCAGGCAGCGGCCTCCACGAGACCATAGTAGACCTCGTGCTCTGGCGAGCCCGCAAACACACCCGGGGCCAGCCCATCTGGATCCCCCCCATCGAGTGGGGCCAGGCCCTGACGCACGACACCGGCAGCAACGTCACGCGTCGAGGGACCGTACGCCTACGGCGGGCCCAAGCAGAGACGGACCACCCAGCGGACCCGAACCACCCGGAGCAGTGGGAACAGGCCACCGCGCCCAACCGCGACACCGCCCTCCGCGCCGCCGGCCTCCGCACCCCGGACGACGACCTCCCCCCCCCACCTACAGACAGTGACCACCCCCCGCCGGAGGTCTGGGTTACAGTCCTCGAGCGCGGCCACTACTACGTGATAGCCGCTATGGCTACGTCCCACGGCCCGCAATGGATCATCCAGGGGACAGACACCATGTTCGCCCCGGAGACCGCCCCACCAGGGGCAGTGGGGGACCCCACCACCCAGCACAGGATCCTCAGGGGTCTCCTCCAGCCAGGGGACACACCCCCAGCCCGCGCCCTGGCTCAAATCACCTCAGGGAAGGCGGGCTACCACCTGGGATTGTCCATGCTCTGCCTAACCCACTGGATCCAGCGCCACTGGCCACCCACGGGGACCGTGCCCTGGGTTTGGGCCATCCCCACCGCCCACACACAAGTCGAAGCAGGCCCGGACACACGACCAAACCCCCCCCCCAGGCCGCAGCAGTCCCTCACCTGCGGGTACCACGCCATCCACAGGGTCCTCAACCGCGCGGGTCTTAGCCCAAAGCTAGCATGCCCCCTTCCCACCACTGACCAAGAGGTCCACCAGATACGAACGCTCGTCTGCGAAATCCTTGCCGCGGCAGCAGAAGACGGCAAGCTTCTCCTCCAAACCGCCCGGCCTACAACTGCCCACGCAAGCGCGCAGCAAGCGGACACATACACCGGCGCAGCACAACCCCCCGCACAATCCCCGCCCATGCCCCCCCCCTCTCGCTGCTCAACCGGAGACCCACACACGCCCACTATCGCGCGCACCCCCGGGCCCCGCGACACGGGCCTCCCCCACCCGCCCGAACACCAGCACACGCCCGCCACACACCCACCCACCGGCCACCCTTCACCGCCCCCCACACTCGACAACCCACACACACCCGCCAAGGGGAGCCCCACGCCCCGCGGCACGCCCACCCCACCCAGTGGCCCGCCCACGCCCCCCACACACACCCCAGAGGACCCAGGCCCACCCCCCCCGGCCCCTGAATGCAGCCCACGCGTACTGATCCCCCCCGCTGACACAAACCCACACGACCTCGCACATTGCAGGACCCGGGCCCAGCCGAGCCCAGAAAGAGAAGGCCGCAGCCCCGCGCCTCCCTCCCCCGCCGCAGCCGACCAGATCGGCCCGCCGGGCCGCCAGGTCACGACCGGGCCCCCCCAGCCGCCCGCCCCCAACCTACAACCCGGGGACATGCCCTCCATCCTCCCCGCCGTGGCCGCGGCAGAAGCCGCCGCCCGCAAGCCCGCCCGCATCACAGCCCAACCCGCGTCCACCACCTCCTCCTCGTCCTCAGCCTCGTCCACCTCCTCCACCTCATCCTCCGACCCCCCCCTCCCCGCCAAACTCATCCTCAAGGCCACGGCGAAAGCCACAGCCGCGGCCGCACGCACCAACCCCCCAACCCCCACACAGGCGACTCAGGCACCCCGGCAACCCACCGGGACGACCCCCGACCCGGCATCGACGCCCTCACACCTCCGGACAGAGGTACTCCTCAACCTGGAACCGGACCCCAACCCCAAACCCGACCCCAAACCCAAACCGGACCCCAACCCCAAACCCAACCCCAAACCCAAGCCGGCGCCCACGCGACCACACACAACACCGCATACGCAACGACACAAAACCACCCGATACCACCCCCGCCCAAGCCCTCGCCCAAGCCAGGACCCCCCACCCACCACGACCCGCGCCCCCCTCCCGCCGGCACCCACTACCACCGCGGAGACGGCCACCCAGCACGACCCCCTCCAAACCCTCGTCAAAATCCCCGTCATCAAACGCCCCGTCATCCATCCCCCACAAACCACCACCACCGCCGGCCAAACCGACCCAGGGACGTGGGACCCCTCAACCATCGTCACCGTCAAGCCCGCCCCCCAACCCTTCCTCCATGCCCACCACATAGTGCAGCCCCGGGGACTGCCCACGATGCCCAACCCCCCACCCCCACAAGGGGGACCGGAAAACCCACAAGGACTCCATGGGCCATACCCGCAACACCAACCCCACCACTACACACACCACCACCACCAGCGGCCCCACCACCACCACTACCAACACCACCCCCACCACTACCACTGCCCACCGCCCTACCCCACCGGGCCACAACCCCCCGTACACCAACAGCACCAGCGGACGGGATGGCAGCCGCCGAACGCCCCGCTCGCATACCCACCCCCCCCGTACCAGCCACCACCCCCGTACCAGCCGTACCCCCGCGGCCACCATCCGATGGCCGAGGGGGCCCCATGGACGACGGGGGATCTCCCCCCCCAACCAGCACCGCGTGACGCCCCGTACCCCCCCGGCCACCATCCGATGGCCGAAGGGGCCCCAAGGACGACGGGGGACCTCCCCCCCCAAGCGGCGCCGCGCGAGCCCCCCCAGAGGCCGCCGACGCTTCCAGACTGGCCCGACTCGAGCGACGAGGGCCGGTCCCGCAAGCGGCGGCGCTCCCGCTCCCCCCCCGCACGGCACACTCGCCCACGGCACCCACACTCCCACCGCGCCTCAACCACCCACTCGCGCCGCTCCCGCTCCCCCAGGTACCACCACGACCCCCAGGGACCCCGCTCCCGTCGCTCCCGCTCCCCCGGGCACCACCACGAGCGCCACCGCCGCCCCATGTCCCCCTCCCCCTCCCCCCACCGGCCACCCAGCCCCCGCCACCACCACTCCCGCTCCCCCCGACGCAGCCAGGCACGCCGCCGCCGCCCCACGTCCACCTCCCCCTCCCCCCACACGCCCCGCCGGGCTCCCCGTTCCCCCCGCCACCCGTACCCATCCACCACCCCCAGCCCCCGCCACCACCACTCCCGCTCCCCCGGACGCCACCGAGCGCGCCACCGCCGCCCCATGTCCACCTCCCCCTCCCGCTCCCCCCTCCGCCCGTACCCGTCCTCCACCCCCAGCCCCCGCCGCCGCCGCTCCCGCTCCCCCAGCCACCGCCACCCCCGCCACCACCGCAGGTCCACATCTTCCCCCCGCCGCTCCAGGACCCCAGGCACGGACCCCTCCCCCCCCCGGGCCCCCGCCCACCTCGCCTGGTGGTCTCCCTCCGCTCTGCAGGAGCTCCGCCGCTGGGTGAAATGGGCCGGGGGAGCGGGAAGACACAGAGGGGTGCACACGGTGCATACCTTCGAGGAGGTGCGCACCCGCACCCCCGCAAACCCCAATGAGGCCGCCCCGGAGACCATCATGCCGCAAGCGGCATGGGAGGCCCTCCTCCGCGATGCGGTCCAGGGCCTCCGCCCCCCCTACACCCCCCAAGCCCTCCGCCGGTGGCTCCAGGCCACCCACCCCCAAGCCTGGGCCACCGGCGCCCCCTCCCCACCCCGCCCCTCCCACCACCACCACACCAGGAAGGGGCAGGACAAGGGCAAGGGAAGGGCAAGGGACACCAAGGACCACACAGGCAAGAGGGCACGGAAGGGCCCCAAGTGAGGGCAGGCACACGCAGGGACAGGGCGCCGGAAGCGACACCACATGGGGTCAGGACACCACCCAAGAACCAGGAAGGAACGGGAACGGGGACCAAGACACGGAGGAAAAGGGCACCACGACAGCCCCAGAGGACACGAGACCAAGGCACAGGCCCCCAGGGAGGGCAACCCCACGGACCGTCACGCGACCACACCATGGGCTATAAGGGCCAGGCTGCGCTACCGTCGCGGTTTGACGCAGAGTATTGCTACGGGGGCTTGATCTCGGCTGGTCTCACGTCCGTGAGGGCGTCCGTCACCAACCTGTTGCGTCCAGTGGAGGAATGGCACTGCGGCGGCGCACCGATCCCGTCCATGATGAATATCGAGCATCGCAAGGGGAAACGAAACGCTGTGATCGATCGCGAAGGCTTTGATGCTGCTGGACGGTGCCCCCCTTCAACGCCATCTCCGAGCGCCGTGCAGACTGGAAGTACCAAGAATACTACCGATGCCCCGGACCCCAGCAGTCCAGCACCGGAGATATGGACATCCCCCTGACCCTACAGTGTGAGCTCATCCCTGCCGGCGGCACCGACCCGGACCCTGCCAGCGCAGCCGAGCTGCAGTGAAAGCCATTCGCCACTCAAACAGCGTTCAGAAGCCACCTCCACCGTCCGACTCCTGATGTCTGTTTGTCTGCCTTGGAGAAGGAACGCTTTTCCTACACCCCGAGTACACCTGCCTGTCTGCGAGGCCCGGTGAAGATTGAGTCCATGGGTGAGAGTCAGTGTGCACGCCCCAAGGACACCGTGATCATTCAGCAGAATTTCCCGAAGACCTAACCGACCCACACAGGCCAGGCTGACCTCCACTGACCCACCGCGGCACCACGCGAGACCACGGCACACCACACCACAGCGCGCCACAGAGCAACGCACCACAGCACGACGCGACGCGACGCGGCACAGAGCGGCACAACACGACACAACTGACCCTAACCTGAGGGACTAACCGAAGCCAGCCACCGCACACCCGGGAAGGCGCCGCGCCACCACGCCACACACCGGCACCACAGGCCACACACGGGACCACAGAGCGCCAGGCGACAACGGTGACGGACCACCCAGAAGATTACAGCCGGCACCGCGGAGGGGTAAGGACACGAGCGACCCCAGCCCCCTAACCCAAAACCACAAGCAGCCGCCTGGCGCAGCCGCCCAGCCGGCAGAGCCAGGACCTAACCCAGCAAGAAGGGGCGCCGAGCCCACAGTGTACAGAGCCCACCCGACCCATGGGGCCGGAACATGGCCACACAGAACCCAACTGAAAACAGCAGCCCGGAAGACAACACTGAATACAGGCCAGTGCGTGCGCCAGCCCAGGGAAGGCAGAGGGAGGAACAGGCAAGCCCCCCCCAAAAAAAAAAAAAAAAAGGGGGAGGGGGGAAGGGGAAAAGGCACGAAAACAGCCCACAGCCGCCCAACCACCCGCCAACACCACCACAGGCGGCCAGGCCCCCCCCCCAGACGAAAAAAAAAAAAAAAGGGGGGACCCCCGCAGAGGCACAGGCGAACCACCCACCCAAAACCGGCAACACCAAGCCAGTAACAGCGGACCACGGGGAAAAGGGACAAAAAAAAAAAAAAAAAGAGAGCCACCAGCCCAGCCCGAAAGAAAAGGGATGGAGGGACAGGGACCACAAAACCCGAAAAAAAAAAAAAAAGAAAAAAAAAAAAAAAAACACACCCCGACAACCCAGCCAAGACGGACTGGGCACAGGCGAGACCCGGGCCCGGCACACACGCCCACACCGCGCGCCGGAACCGGAAACGGCGGGGGGCAAGCGGGACGCCCACGAAACCACACACGTCCCAAAAGCAGACCGAAACCGAAGCCCAACCACGAACACCACAAATAGCCGACACTAGGGGGACAACACCACAAAACGAGCCCAAAAACACCCACCCTAAACCCCAGCCAGGACAGACGGGGTTAACAAAACCCGCACCCAACCGCCAACCGGACCCAAACACAAACACCACACAACAGTAGGAAACCCAGTGCCCACAGCCCGGGCACTGAGGCAGCCCGTGCCATGCAGGTGACCCGGCCAAACGAGATCCGGAGCCCGGGGGTAAGGCTGCATCCTAAGGCCTGCGCTGCTTTGGGACTCGAGGCGGAGCGTGCGACACCCAAGCGCCTCGGAACCCTAGTACCAGGAACGTGCATGCACGCCTTGGGAACGGGATACGCCAGGAAGTCCGGTGAACCCCTAGGGTTCCGCCCAAAGGAGGGGACGTGCGCAAGCACGGGGGCACACCCTCCCGGCGAGACAAGCATGTCACGCTGGCGGCGATCAGCCCTCCCGGCGTAGCCCGGGGCCGCTTTGTTGGGGGCCAACAGTCAGGTCTAGCGGGAAGTAAGCCGCCTCCCCTCTTCACGCGCGAAGCCTCTTCCTGTTCGTCACAGGGGCGACGCCAGGGGGAACCATGGGGCGCCTCTCCACGACCGAGTGCACCTACCTACCTACCTTGAACGTGGCGGCCCGCCACATCCTCCTCGCCCTATACCTCCACCACCGTGACCTACACCTCCCAGACCCACAACTCCCGGCCCCCCAAGCAGCAGCCCTGACGCCAGAAGTGTGGGCCGACACGGCACCAGAGGAGATAGCAACCTACCTCCGAATCACTTGCCGCCGGTTCAACAACGCCCTCGGCCGACGGAAGGGAACACCTACCCACTCAGCGCACTCCTCTACCTGGCACACCATCCCCACCCCGCACAACAGAAGCCCCCAGAGGGCTGGGCGTCTTTTCGGGACGCCCACCTGGCCGCCCCTGACGAGGCCACCGCCACACGGATGGGCCTCACGGACCAGGAAACCTACGTCAGAGGCCTCAAGACGAGCCTCCAAGAGGCACACCGCTGGCACGCCCGCTCCCCGTCGACCCCACGGGGACAGGGGGGTTCAGCCGCCCCCGACACCCACCAGGCCAAGAAGACCAAGACAGGTCAGGGGGCCCGCCAACGCGCCCGCCAGCAGGGCGCGACGCCCCGACCAGGGCCCGAGTCCAGCCACACCGCACCACCCCACGCCCAGACCCCCGGGGCACATCAACAACACCGCCACCGCCAGCGCCCACCACCACCACCGTACCGCAGCACCCAAACCCTGCAGCCCAGTCAGCGACCACCGCCCACACACGTCCACACCATGCCAGGACGACCATACGCGCAGAGCCAGGGGACATGGCAACACCAACACCACCACCACGCCCCCGTCCCTCCCCACCCCTACCCCCTAATGCCCCCACGCTACAGCGACCCCCACCAGCTACATCCCCACCACGCCCCAGCACAACCAGGCCCCACGAACCACCCACCCCACATAGCGCACATCAACGCACCACACCATCATGTATTCCACCACCACCAGCCCCTGCCACCACACCCAACGCCGGGGTACCACACACAACCAGCACACCCTCAACACCACCACCACGCGGTCAAGCACCACCCGCTGCCCCCGCTACACGGCCCACAACACACGAGCCACGGTACACCCCCATGGACCCGCCAGGAGCCGCGCACGCACACCAGCAACACCAGGGCCTAGTAGGAGCGCCCCACCACCACCAGCAGCCCCCCCGCCCACACCTGATACCAGCGAGCACCATCCACCAGCAGCCACCCATTACATACGGACCACAGCCCCACCCGGACGCTCATGCGGCCGCCTCCCACCCACACCCCAGCACCACAACCAGTCAAGAACAGCAAGGGCCGCACGGCGCACACACGCAACACCCACACGACCCACAGGGACGCCCAGACCCCCAGCCAGCACAACACCCAGCCCCGCCCCCCCCACCACCAACAGCGCCACCCCCACACCACCCCCCCCCGCCCCCCCCCCCCGAGACCAGGCCGGGGACGCGACACGCGGCAGCCAGCACCATCCAATTGACGTCGATACCCCCGCCGACACACGCCACCGCGAATCCCCCCTCCCGCGACCGCCACAAGAGACCCCATCACCGGACCCCACGCGCGACAACGACGACCACCCCCCCCAACCCACACCACCCCCCCCATCACACCCCGCACCACCAGCCGCCGCACCGGCCGAACCCTACGCCCTGCACTGACGCGTTCCCGTGGGGGGCCGGCCACGGGACGCTGCGGGACACACGCAAGTGAGCAGGCAGGCAAGGCACTACGCTCACAGGGGCATCAATGCGCTCATGTCATGTGACAAAGCGTTTCAGAATCCTTGCCACTCTGCAAAGAGGGAACGAAAGTATGTACAGCAACACATCAGGATATGTACACATGGGGTTAAGACTGGACTGGGGTAAGGGCATCACAGGACCATAGACACTCAGTCCCAACTCATATCCCAATCCCAGGTCCGACCCTCTCAGTGGCTGATGGGGGCGGGGGCTCAAACACAACCCATGCCCTGCTCAGTCCGGACCCTGAAACCCTGCCAATAGGGGGGGTGTCACGCCCAGCCACAGGCGAGTTCCTGGTAACCAAGAGGGTCTCCAAGGCCAACTGGCAGTCGCTCCCCATGCTCCCTTAATGGCAGGTCCCAACTCCACTCTGAGCCAGAGATATGGCCCCGCCATTATCACCCAGGAGTTGGTAGCTGAAGATGGGCTGTTTCAGCCCAAACTGAAACTAACTCAAAAATCCCCAAAATTGACCCCTCGTCCGGACCCGCCAGAGGTAGGGACGAGGCAACTGACCCTATGCCCTTCGAGTACGAACCTTCTGGAGCCCTCACCCAACCTGGTTCCCTCTGAGGTCCCGGCATCAGGGCAACACGGATGAGTCATGTGGGGTCATGATGCCAAAATCACCAAAATTGGCGTCATTCCCACGCGTGGCTCGCCCGGCCAAGGTAAGACCAATGGCTCACAGGGTAGGAGGCAGGACCTAGAACTCCTATCTGAGTGTACAACCTGGATTCAGGTCCAGGTTCCTTATGGGCTTAGAGAAATGGGGCCGCCAATCGACCACACGGAAGGGGGAAATTGGGGTCCCAAAACTGGGTCATTTTGGCTGCTTGAAATGAGCCGAAAATTCGGTGTGCTCCCAATAGTATATCTCCACGCCGGCTTGGAGATCGGATCCGCCATTCCATACGCGATCTACCTGGAGTCCAATTAAGACTCCCATGCCCTTGGCTCTCAAAGATCTCCATGCCACTCGGCGTGGTGACGATCCCAATTGGGTCCACAAATGTCAAAATTGCAAAATTGCCCACACTCACTTTGGGCTAGCGCCTTAACGAAAGTGGCTCCGCTTCGCCCACGTGGTGTGTGGACTATGGGGACCATTACCCATAACACCCATGTCATATATGGTCCATTGGTCCATGCGTCCGGCGTGCACGAAGGTTAGAACATGGGGCACGGCGGGCAGCAAAAGTGGAAAAATGCTCAAAATGGCCAAAAATGCGCACACTCATGGTTGGGGCAAATGAGGCACATGCCCGACTCGGACCGGAGTGTGCCATGGGATTGGTATCAAGTCATATTGGTCCAACATATCTTTTGGGCGTCGCCCAACTCTACCGATATTGGGAATGGCAGGGTCGCCAAGTGAGCCCATGATTTGGGATAGTCCCAAATCGCCAACATGGCGGCCACGGTATGCCAAGCCTAAGAGGAGTTATTCGCCGGGTCCAAGTTATGTTGGGCACCGAAGTATGTACCCTCATATCATACTTGGGTCATGATGTCAATTGAGCGCAACGTTGAGATACACGGTCGCCACTTGACATCATGACGGGCCAAAAATGGCAAAATTGGCACAAGCACACACAAAAGTGCCTTGAGAGGTGCATAATTATATTATAATATCTTCGGCTTGGATCGTGCAATCACTTAATCCTTCTACACACAATGACTTGACACCAATGACCTTCGATCCCACATATGTGCTCCACTTGGGGCGCCTTGAAAGGTTACGAGCGCTACTTCCCAAGTGGGCACATGAAAATATGGAAAATTGCCAAACACACACCTTGCTCCCAACGCATCGCTTCGGGATCACCACACAAGCTTCCCTTCACAAAGGTTAGGCTTGCAATTGATCGTGGGGAGTATGGAGAAGGGGCTTGCACAATATGAGGTCCATTGGCGGGTTTGGCTTGGAGCTATGGACCGGCCAAATGGGCACGCAACACAACACATGGCACATACCACATATTGCCCAAAAAGGTAGCTCCCACCACGATATGTCATGCCCCTCCAAGGGCATAACTTTATGTCAATCGCTCATAGGAACTCAAGGAGAGTTCCTATGCAACACCAACACTTGCGCGCTACACTCGAAAGTTGTCTTAACGCACGCAACATCATGGCCATAGAGTTACAACGCAAACTCTACCCTCTTGACCATGATCCATTACACTAGCGCGCACGTGTGGAAACGCAGGGCATATAATGCTTCCTAAATTACGTCGGGAGTATTGTGAATACATCCCACTTTTCGTTATCGTCAATACTCGCAAGCGGCACGAGATATGACCCTCACAAGTGGCCTCACGAATCAACTTTGTTTTGCCCATAGCTTTAAGACAAATGGAGGGCAGGATAAAGGGAAAGTTGATTCGTGCATAGGGAAGCACGTAGGTCCACTCGAAAGAGGTCAAATCAAGTGCGGGGATGTCGAAGTCGAAAATCCGATTTCGACATCCTGAAAAATTCGGATTAAGGTTGCGAGTGTAAGATGTGAAAATTGCGGAAGCATCCATGCAGTTCCTGACGACTTTGGAGCCTTCGTGACGGATAGCGTTAAAATTTCCATTAATTACAGTGAAACTGGCTGTTACGGTAAAGTCGCGATCCAACCGCCAGCAGTCAAAACAGTGAGTATCAGAACGGAAGCGTAAAAATTGACAGAAACAATATGAAAATAAAACCCTGTTGATTCCTGATATTCTGATACACAAATCTCCGCTGGCGGTGCATCGTTTGCCGATGCGGGGCTTCACGGCATGGAACACTTCCGTACATGGGGTTAGTGGACCGGAGACCGGTTGTATGCCGTAACCTTGCCATGGGGTTCTGGGTACCGCTTCACCCCCCTCCTTAGAGCAAACCCTGGGGGGGGCTCGATAACACCCACGCATGGCAGCGGGTACCCAAAACCACTTCCTGAAAGGGGGGGGGGGTGTCACATCCTCACTTCAGTGAGTCACGGTAAGATAGGTATGATGCTGTATAAGCTCGTAGCACATGTATAGTATCAAGTATCAAGTCCCGGGTACTGGCGGCGATTGTTCGGCATCCAAAGGACCCGTTAACCCATACCAGGCGCACCGGGTGCCGGCTGCTACGGTCACCACCACAGTGGCAGTGGCATACACGGCCAACATAGGCGACACACGACGACCGAGGTGGTCCCACAAGTCGAGAGCGACCACAAAGATCCATCAGGCTACCCCAAGCTTCCCAAGGCCCGCCGACTGGGGAGAGTCCCCACGGGTCCATATCCATACGACGCGAGTCCAGAGTGCCATAGTCGAACTCCTTCAGAACCCCAGATCTTAAGGGAACTCCTCCTTAAGGGATCGGGCATCAAGGCCGTCTTTTCCCTCGCCCTACTGCCACGAAGGCCATACATGAGGGAGTCCTCATGCAGTGTGGGCGGAGGCGTCGACTCCTCAAACCACCAGTTTCCCAGGCAGACTGACCGAGGTCAGGAGCACCGGAGGCCGCCATCCGAATGCAAGTGCGTCTGCGAATCGGTAGGCTCACACTGGGACTGACAGTGGCGGACCGCTGGGAGTGTAGTCAGGCAACTGGGCTTCCCGCCTGGCGCCATCAGGATCTCCACACATCACAGCGAATAGGGCAACACGGTATCACGGGCACTCAAACAGTAGAATCTGTATTTAGGTACTGGCCCAGGCTGGACCAGGCTGTATGATCATGTACACGGCGACTCAAGGCGCCTTTGTATCCCGATTCGTGGTGTAAAGCAGTCCATCCCTCAGCGATGGGCTGATGACACTTAACACAGATGCACATATCCTGGAGGGCAGAAAAACAAGCAACAATCTGGGTAAATAGGCGTGTAAACACGCTCTGGACAGAGCGCCAAACCACGCCACGGTCAGGATAAGGCAATGCAGGAGGGTGGACGGGAAAACGCCTGAATTCAGGCCATATATAGTCAGCTGACACACGTTGACTGGTCTGGATTCCGCAAGTGCCATGGAACCAGACCACACACCAAAAATTCGCAATGCGGATGACAGCGGCATCCGTTGCGCAACGACGTATGGGCTTCAAGGCCCCAAGAGCTCAAAAATATGAAGGTCAGTCGCCCTACCTGGTTTCCCAAGGATTCAGCAGGGGGGGGGGGAGTGACGAATAGAATTGAAGAGAGGGGCCATCCTCCTCTGGATTCAGCAGGGGGGGGTATATGGCCACCCAGTCACCGAAAGATGGAAGAGAGCAAGCAAGTAAGGGACGATTCGTCGGCCTCACAAGCGCTCAAAATGCATCAGGGGAGAGCTCAGGGCGCTGATCAGGCACCCCTGGCTGCAATCGCCCGGGTGAGTGCTGCCAAATCCGAAACGTGGATCTTGGTCTTGTGCTTGCGGATGTACTCCATGAAGGGAGTATTGACCCGCGGCACGAACGAGGAGACGGGTTCCCAGGTGTCGTGGGACGGCCGATAGCCTCGCCAACGAACCTTGAACTCCAGACCTCCGGGTGCCGAGGCTTTCGGACGCTGAGCCAGGATCTTCTCGACAGTATAGTCGTCCTGCTCAGCATAGTCATCATCCGAATCAGCCTCATGTTCGGCATAGCTCAGGGACACATGTTGGCCACGGAGGTCGGGTTCCCGCACACGGAGTTGACTCTCGTGGCGCTCCCGGAACTGTCCGTGACCCACCTTGATGCGGTAGGTGTCCTCACCAATCCTGCGGACCACCTCGCCGGGTGTGAACCAGGGTCTTGGTGCGGTGGGTGCCCATGGGGCGGGGTCTGATCACCCACACCGGGTCTCCCACCCTGAACTTCTGCGCTGTCGAGCTCGGGGCTGACTTCTGACGCTCAGCATGCTCCTTCTCAAGCTGCTGGCGGATGTCCCGCGCCGTTTGCTCTTGCCGCGCGAAGAATTCCTTGGCATCCATAGCCATGCCATCACCAGACAAGGGAAGTCCCCTACCCAGGGGGTCCCTGCCGAACAGAATCTGGTGAGGGGACAAACCGCCCGGAGTGGGGGTGTCATGATGGGCCTTCAGAGCAGGCCACATCTCCTCAAACCAGTTCCGACGTGGATTGGTGATGTGGATCTTGCGCAGCTTCTCGAACAGCTGCCGTCCAGCCACTTCAGCACGGCCGTTAGACCGGCTGAGATAGGCGACGCTCTTGGCATGACGTATCCCCATGAGGGAACACATAGCCTTGAACCAGCCACCAGTAAACTGGGGCCCTCGGTCACTGCAAATGGTGCGGGGGATGTCAAAGACGGTCAGCCAATGACGAATCATCATGACTGCCACTTCTCTGGCAAGCAACCCCTTTTTGCGTGCCGGAACGGCTACAACGTAGCCGCTGTGGCGGTCCACACAGAGAACCACACAGTCAAAGGTCTCCTTGCCAATGTGCACTTCGGGCATGGAGAAGACGTCCATGGCCACGCTCTCCATGGGCTGGTCAGGAACCGGGGTCCATTGGGGTTCCCCCTTGACGTTCCGGTTGTCGGGATTGCAGGCCTGACAGACCGAGCAACCCTTCCTGACCTTTTTGATGGCGGTGTAGAGAACGATATGGTCGATCTCGAACCGACGCTGCATGTCAAGAGCTTGCTTCTTGACCCCTGGGTGCAGCATGTGGTGGTGCCAAGCTTCACACAGCTCGAGCACCCGGGACTCTGGGACTAGCAGCTTACCATTCCGGTAGAGCTTGCCATCTTCCTCAGTCAGCCCCTTTGGCCACTTCTGTCCGTCGTCAGGGTCGGTCACAGCCCTATACTCGGCCGCAAAGGCCTCAGACTTGGCGTAATCGTCGGTCCAGTCGTCCTGGAGGCAAGACTCCGGGAAGAGGTGCTTGTCGGACTCGGACCCCTCAGGGGCGAGTACTCTGACCGCTCTGCTCACCCTCGTTGCGAGGAGGGCATCCGCAGCCATGACGACGAAGCATTTTGCACCCTCCTCCTCCATCAGGTGCTCCATCTCAATGATCCTCTTGGCTTCAGCGGTCTCAGCCTCATCGCCATGGGCAGAGATGTCCTGCATGCCCTTGCTGGCGGGATAGGCCCACCTACTGAGACAGTCCGCCACGGTGTTATCCTTTCCAGGAATATAAACA
The DNA here is from genome assembly GCA_964036045.1 of Eutreptiella sp. 'Long Island Sound 2002'. NCBI lineage: Eukaryota > Euglenozoa > Euglenophyceae > Eutreptiales > Eutreptiaceae > Eutreptiella > Eutreptiella sp. 'Long Island Sound 2002'. The sequence continues at coordinate 34,300,118 of OZ038380.1, read as the reverse complement.
ACCGTAAGGTCGAACTTGGCCAAGGTCTCATGCCATCTTGCCCGTCGGGAGGCGGGACCTGAGGGGGTGTCCACGTGCTCCTTGTGCCACGACTGCAGACTCTGATGGTCGGTGCAGACGGTGACGGGATGGAGGGCTATGTACCCAGCCCATTTCCTGAGAGCCATGACGATGGCATACGCCTCCTTTTCACGGGGCGTCCACGTCCGTCTCTGGCCTTCCGCCAGGACTCGGCTCCAGATGGCCACGGGCACGTGCCTCCCGTCGTCAAGCACTTGCTCCAACACAGCGCCAATGGCGTAGTCGGAAGCGTCGGTGCGCAGGACGAACCCTCGGTCGGGATCCACGAGGTGCAGACCCACTGCGGATAGCAGCGCCTGCTTCATCCCCTCAAAGGCACGGTCGGACTCTTCAGTCCAGACCAGAGCCTTCTTGGACCCCTTCTTGGTCTCCTCTCGGTTGCCCTTGAGCATGGTCGTCATGGGGACTGCATACTCGGCATACATCTTGATATACCCCGAGTAGTAGTTGCAGAACCCCAGATACGCCCGTAGCTCAGAGACCGTTTTGGGCTTTTCCCAGTGCTCAATCGCAGCCACCTTGCCAGGTATGGGCTTTCGCTGCCCGTTCCCGACCACGTGGCCAGCGAAGACCACCTCGCTTACCGCAATGGTGGCCTTGTCACTGCTGCCCGTGAGTTTGTGCCGAACCAGAAGGTCGAGCACTCGAGTGACGTCCCTCTCATGTGCCTCCAGGAGCTCCTCGTAGCTCATGCTGGGGTCCCCGGACGCGATGATCACGTCGTCCACGAAGGGGTCCGCACAGTCGCGCACCGGCTCAAGCAGGTTCTCCAGCATCCGCTGAAAAGCCGCATTGCCGTTGGTGACGCCCATGGGCATCACCTTCCACTGGAGAGGTCCAAGTGGACTGCTCATGGCTGTGCAGGCACGGGACTCTTCGGCGAGAGGCATCTGATGATAACCATGTTTCAGGTCAATCACCGTGAAGATCCTCCGCCGGTATTGCTTTTGCAGCATGTCCTCAATGAGGGGCAGCGTATAGCTGTCGTGCTGCATTTGGGCGTTCAGGCCGCGGTAGTCGACCACGAGCCGCCACTCACCGGCAACCTTCTTGGGGACGACGAAACAGGGAGAGGCCCACTCGGAGTGGCACGACTCAGGCCAGCCTGTCTGGATGAAGTCACGGAGGATCTTCTCCATGGCCTCTTTCCTCTCGCCCCTCAGGGCAAACTCCCGGTGCCGATACACACGGGGGTCCTGCTTCAGTCGTATCTTGGCCTCGCCATACGGTCCACGCACCGGTGGGGGAAACACAGGCTTACCGCTGAAGAAGGTGTCACCATACTTCTGCTTCAGCCTGGCCCTCAATGCCTGGATCTTGGGGCAGTCATCGGACTCCGCCTTGGCTTTTCCGGGCACTTGAACCACGGAGCTTACTTGAGGGGTAGCGACCCCGCTCGCTTTCGGCTCAGGTGGTCTTCCCAGGTGGCCCAAAGGGCCATCCCTGGTCTTGCCTCGGAACAGATCGCCGTAGGTGGGTGGGTTACCGCCAGGCGGCTCGTCTTGGCTGGACATGTGATCCAGCACCCTCTGTACGAAGGTATTCCCGTCATAGGAACCGGAGACGATTGAGTCCACTTCCCACCAGGCTTTGTCCTGGCCTTTGCCCTCACGCTGGTTCCCCCAGTCGTGAAAGGGCTGATCCATATACCCCTGAACCAGATCCCACTCCTCTTCAGTGAGGGGGTCTTCGGAGTCCGATTTTTCGATGTCAACAGGGGGAACCGCAAAGCATTGCCTCCAAGGCTCTGCTATGATACGGTTGACACACACGAAGTCCGTGGTGTCGGCCTGATCAAGGCCCCCATCCACATAGTGGAATTCTGTTGGCCATCTCTGGGGTGGCATGGGCTGTCCCTTAGCGTCCTGATAGACACTCTCTCCAGCCGGTAGGACGACCTTGTTCAAGGTCATGTTGGTCAATGAGGCTACCCAATGTCGGGTACTTTCCTCCTCGGTGCATCCCATAGGAACAACCAGCACTGCCTTGGAGCGGTCCTTGCGAATCTTCGCTATCGCTCTTGGAATGTCCCAACGGGGGCAATGGATCCACATCAATCCTTGATGCGGACCCCAGTGCTTCTTCCACGCGGAGTTCTGTGCGCTCCAGTACTTCTCACACACCCGCAGATGGGCGGAGGTTCCTGAAGAGAACGCATCCAGGGCCAGATCCGAAGCTCCCAGGTCCGCGACCACTCGGTTCGCCACTTCGGGCCTTACGCCGTACTCCTGGTTTGCTGGCCCAGTGGGCTCAGTGTCCAGCGCGGCCACTCCGAGCTGATTGCGTTCGGCTTGGATCCATTGGCATTTCACATGGTGCTCAGGTGACGAAAGCCACGAGAGTTGGTCGTCCTGGTACAGGGTCATGGAGGCCTGGGCCGGGAGGACGCCGGAGTCCGTCTCCATCATGAAGTCGTACCCGACGATCATGTCCCAGTCCATCTCGGCCTCGTAGAAGCTACCGTGCAGGAGGATTTCCTTGCCGAGGTCTGGGCGGCTCAGCTCACGATGGTTCACGAACTGCAGCCCAATGGCCGCTTCTTTCGTGCCTCCCACCATGTACTGGCCGTTCGCCACCTTCAGCCTGACAGGTTTCCGACTGTTGGTAAGACACTCTGGCGGAAGCAGGCCAGCCTTGACCAAGCTGACTTGAGCTCCCGTGTCGACCAACACGTCGAAAACCTTTTCCACTTCCCCGCATAAGGCACGGACCTTAAGATGCAACTGCCGCTCGCGACCGACACGGCGCACGGCGTGCAAACTCAGGATCTCCGGCCGTTCCAGAAGCTCCACAAGCGACTGGTGCAGGTCGTGGACAATGGGCTCACGCTGCCCATCTGCAGCATCCAGCTGCGGTCCGGGTGATCCTCCGATACTCTCGGATAGATCCTGTAGTACATCAAACACGTTCTTGGTCGCGAAGGACGGACGGGTGCAAGGGTTCGTGCCTTCAGTTGCCCTCACCCCGCCTCCGCGACTGGGCGCCGGACCGGGCCTTCCGCCCGCGGCAGTCCCCTTGTGCTTATCGACTCCCGACTGGGATGGTTCGGCGCTTCCCACGTCACCATCCTGCGACCGCCCTAGCTGGGGCCCTTGGCTGCAGGGGCTCCGCTAGGGGGCGTCGGTTGTGGAAGAGGGGGTGTTCTCCTCGGCCTCAACGTCGTTGATGCCCTTCTTCCTTCCCCCTTTCTTACCCTTGTTCTTGTCCTTGTCCTTGTTCTGGTCATTCTGGTTGTTCTCCTTGTTCTTGTTGTCCGATCTGGGGACCCAGTTGCGCTTGATCTCCTGGATCTCCTTGGCCAACTCGGTTCCCACCGACGACATCAGCTTGGCCAGCTCATCCTTGTCCACCTCCATCTTCGTTTCCCGGATACCCGCGGGCGCACGCTTCTTCGACCCGTGCGCCTTCTTGTAAGCCTCCGTGTCGGCCTTGTGGACGGGGCATGTTCGGTGGTCATGGTTGAAGCCTTTCTTCCTCCCATAACACACGAAACAGCCCTGCGGGTGAGCTCGTATGAACTCCCCAAAGGACAGCGGAGGGTCGCCAATGCGGCGAGGGTCCCTCTTCTCCTGCTTCCTCCAACCCTGCTGCAGGGGCTTCCAGTTTCCCGGCTTGCTCCCCGCGCTCAGGTTCCTGGCCACGAAGGCACAAACGGCCACTTCGGCGGGCTCATCGTCGTCGTCATCGTCGACGAGAGTCTCATCGCCGCCGGCTCCCGCTGGGTCCATGGCATCTTCCCCGCCAAGTCCCTCGCCAACGTAGTTGACGTCGCGGTCGCCGGGCCTCAACCCGCGGGTGTGGTGGAGGTTTCGGTACTCCTTGAGTACTTCCTCGCCAACCCACTCCAGGATCTCGTCGCAGCTCATCCGCGCCGGGATGGGCTGCAGACGGATGGTCTGGCCGCTCAACTCACAATCGTCAAGGCGCCACATCGCGGTCTTCTCGCGATCGCCCGAGACGGTGATGAGAAGAGCGTTCCGCAGGGAGTGCCGTTTGACATCCCGGGCCACGTTCTTCTTCGCCCAAGCCACCACGATCGTATGATACTCCTTGGGGAGCATCATCTTGACCGTGTGGTTGGACCTGGCCCGCTTGGATTCCTCCTTGGTGACCCTTTTGATCCATGCTTCCGGCAGCATGGAGAGCAGGCGAGCCTGCTCGTCACCCTCGTTCCAGTCCTCCACGTTGCGGCGGAAGAGGGTGTATTTCTCTCGGAAGTCCCGCCAATCTCGTAGGCGGATCTCCCGTCCATCATGCTCAAGCTTGATGGACTTCCAGCGCTTGGCAGCCACCTGCGGAGCGTCCACCCGCTCCTGCTCGTTGAGCCACCTCTTGGCTTCCTTGAGGGTCTTGATTTTCCCCTCCTTGGTCGCCATGAAGTATAGCTCTCCGAGCACTTCTGGCAGGCGGTACCTGAACCGTTTGAAGACATACTTCTCCGCATCAGCGGGAGGCAGGTCTTCAGTGACGGTCAGCCCCCAATCGTCCAGCTTCTCCAAGAAGCGGTCGAGGTTGAGGGGGTTGCCGTCGTACATGGGGGGCTTGATGTCCTTCAAGTCTTCCCACACGGCGGCATCCGCGGCCTTGGAGACCATGAATGCCGGCCACGAGGTCGACCGAGGTTCCCATCGGCCTCGCCCACGGACTCCCACGGCCGCCACGTCCATCTCCTCCATGGAATCCCTGTGGCTACGCCGCGGTTCCTCCACGTACGCTGAACCGAAATGTTCACGCCGTACTGCATCCATGTACGCATCCTCATCACGGCGCCGGCAGCTGCGTTCAGCAGCCTCCCGTCGTACACCACGCGGCGGGCTGATGTCGAACTCCTCCAGGTCCAGGTCCAGGTCCTCACCTTCGCCGACATCCCACTCCACGTCTCCTCTGGGGACCTCATCCCTGAGTCCACCATAACGTCCTTCAGCCCTGGGGATTGGCGCCGGGGCTGGTGCCGGGCGTCGGGGGCGTACAGGCGTCCGCGGTGGGGCACGGCGGTTGTGGTAGTCCGCGCTGAGCCACTCATCGCGCCATTCCTCACTGCCACTGCCGGGCGGCACGCGCTCGTTGCGGCGGCCCGCGCTGTGGTGAGAGGGGGCGGTGAGAGAGGGGGCACTGGCGCTGGGGCGACTCCTGGGGGCTCCGCCGGGGGCGTGGGGTCTGCCTGGACCTGGTCCGGGTCCCCAGCCGTCGTCCGACGAGCCAGACTCCAGGGGTGGGTGGTCGGGGCCGACGCTCCCACGGGCTTCCAGCGCATCCAGCCTCTCCTGCAGGCCGCTGACGACGTTGGTCAGCGACCTGGTCTCGGCCTTGGCGATGTCCAGCTCCTTCTGCGCGCGCGCGGCGACCCCGGAGATGCGAGCCATCTCGACCTTGCCCGTGTCTACCTCGCACTCGAGGGAAAAGACCCTCCTGCGGAGGTAGACAATCCACCGCCAGGTGGTATCCGGGTCGCCGTTCCGTGGTGGGTCGTTGGGGTCCCCAGGGGGTCCTCCAGGAGGGCCTCCGCCGGGTCCGCCCGGTCCAGGGGGTCCTCCCCCGCCCGGTGGTCCGCCTGCAGGGGGTCCAGTCGTTGGGCGCCCTCCAGGGGGTCCTGATGGTCCTCCGCCGGGGGATCCCGGTGGGTCTCCGCCGGGTCGCCTCGGTGGGTCCGAGGATGGGCGCTTCCTCGTGATGCCGAAGTCCATGTCGTCATCCTCGCCCATGTCGCCCCACCTGGGCGTCTCGGTCTCGGAGGACTCCGAGCTCCGGTAGGGAGGAGGGAGATCCTCATCCTCACCTTCCGGTTCCATGGGGACGTCTCCGCCGCCTCCGCCCGTCCAAGCCACCACTTGGCGATGTCGACGGCCTCGTTCATCCCCGTCACTGGCGGTGAAGAAGGGGTCACTGTCCTGGGGGTGCCCACCCGCTGGCCTCCGCGGCCTCTCGGGGGTCTTCCCCTTGCCCTTCCTCCGTCGACGGGCGGTGGTGCCACCGCTCCCACTGCTGCCCGTGTCGGCCTCATCCAGCGCCATCCTGGAGGAGGCGTCCCCTTCGAAAAGCTTTCGAAGGGTCTCCACTCGTGATGCTCCCGGGGGAGTCTCGCGGCGGAGTTTGGCCTCTGCCTCCTCCATTGCGGCGGCGGTGGCTGCAGCAGCTCGCGCTTCGGCTTCCCCCCGAGCACGAGCCGCCTCGGCTTCCCGGGCCTGCTGCAGCCGCGCCTTCTGCGCTTCTAACGCTGCCAGCTCCGCCTCCGTCTTGGCCTTCTCCTCAGCGACCTTCCGTCGCGCGGCCTCGATGGCTTCCTTCTTGGCGGCGTCCTCCTGGGCCTTAGCCGTCGCTTCGGCGTGGGCCCTTTCCTCCGCCTCCTTCTTTGCCCTCTCTTGGGCAAGCGCCTCTTCCAGCGCCTTCACCTCGGCCTCCTTGCAGGCAATGGCCTCCTGCGTCAGGCGGGCTTCCTCGTCGGCTGCCGCCAACTCACCGTTTACCTGGGCAGTCGCTGCCCCATGGGCGGCTACGGCCGTGAGTCCGGCCGCAATGGCCGCCACGGCCTGGCCGTGGATGGCCATGCCATGCGCCCACTCCGCAGCCTCCTCCTGGGCGATGCCGACGGCGCCCTCCACGGCAGCGCTGTACTGCCTGGCCCGTTGCCGGGCAACCCGACGGTTGCAGGGCACCCCACAGGCGCGCTCACAGGCGCGCGCCACGTCCCTTTCGGGAGCGACGCTGCTGCTGGAGCTGGCCTGGTCGGCCGGCATCCTCCCGCGGTGGGCCGACTCCACGTCGCTGCTGGGGCCTGCTGGGGCCTGCCGGGCCCTCAGCAGCAGCGGACGGGGCTTGGCCTGGGTCTGCTTGGCGACTTGGATGTAGTCGCCAAGGGTGGTGGAGCCGGGGTGGTGACCACCATTGGCCCGTTGGGGACTGGGGGCTGGGGTTCCGCCCTTGGCGCCTTGGGCGGCTTCGGCGGCCAGGGACTCCTGGTACTCCCGCCACCTCCGGTCCCGCTTCCTGTCCCCGGCGGACCACTTCTCCGTCGCCGGAGACGCGCTGCTGCTGCCCTGCAGCCTGCGCTCGCTCCCCGGTTCCGGGAAGTTCTTCTCGATCACGTCCCACAGGGAGACGTTGATCGAGGCGCCCGACGGGTAGGCGTTGGGGTCCTCGTCCTCCTCGATCCCGTCGGGGCGCAGCCCTTCGCCGGGCCTGTCCGGCCGGGTCCACGTCCTCCAGCGCTTGCGGCGGAAGCGGTACTCGTACCCTTCCGCCCGCAGCCACTCCTCCACTGCCCGCAGGCGGTCCTCCCCCATGTCCTCCCGGAGCTCGAAGCTCCCGGGCATGCCGCCTTCGCACTGGGGATTGCTGTAGCGGTATTGCTGGTCCCACAGCAATCCGCGCAGCAGGCGCGCCACATGGGGGTGGGGCTGCGGCCACCTCCTACCCGCTTCTTGCCAATTCACCATGGCAGCGGGGGCGTAGTTGGTCTTGAGGTCCTTGATGTGCACTCGTTCAACTCAACGAACTGGTTGTGGTTGTTGAGGAGGGTGCTGCAGCACTGGATTGGAAGTGCGGCTGGTGCTGGTCAGCCGGTGGTTGTGGAGGTGGTTGACGCGGCCTTGCTGGTCGGCCGATGGGACTCCGGGTCGGCCGATGGGGCTGATGCAGGAGTCCTGGTCTGTGCACCTCTTTCACGGTTGCTGCGCGGTCAGGGCGATGCTCTGGACGGCGCTGCTGGCTCCGTGACGAACTCGGCGCTGTCGCTGGGCGGCGCTACGAGCTGCTGCGCTGCGCTGCGAGTTGCTGCGCTGCGCTGCGGGCCGCGGGCTGCGCCGCGCTGCTCGGGGTGGGTGGCCCCGAGTGGCACGCGAGGGCTGGGTAACCCCGCGGCGGTGAAACGCTTTTGACGCGTTCCCGTGGGGGGCCGGCCACGGGACGCTGCGGGACACGCGCAAGTGAGCAGGCAGGCAAAGCACTACGCTCACAGGGGCATCAATGCGCTCATGTCATGTGACAAAGCGTTTCAGAATCCTTGCAACTCTGCAAAGAGGGAACGAAAGTATGTACAGCAACACATCAGGATATGTACACATGGGGTTGAGACTGGACTGGGGTAAGGGCATCACAGGACCATAGACACTCAGTCCCAACTCATATCCCAATCCCAGGTCCGACCCTCTCAGTGGCTGAGGGGGGCGGGGGCTCAAACACAACCCATGCCCTGCTCAGTCCGGACCCTGAAACCCTGCCAATAGGGGGGGTGTCCCGCCCAGCCACGGGCGAATTCCTGGGAACCAAGCAGACCCAAGGCCAACTGACAGTAGCTCCTTATGCTCCTCCAATGGCAGGTCCCAACTCCACTCCGAGCGAGAGATATGGCCCCGCCATTATCACCCAGGAGTTGGTAGCTGAAGATGGGCTGTTTCAGCCCAAACTGAAATTAACTCAAAAATCCCCAAAATTGACCCCTCGTCCGGACCCGCCAGAGGTAGGGACGAGGCAACTGACCCTATGCCCTTCGAGTACGAACCCCCTGGAGCCCTCACTCAACCTGGTTCCCTCTGAGGTCCCGGCATCAGGGCAACACGGATGAGTCATGTGGGGTCATGATGCCAAAATCACCAAAATTGGCGTCATTCCCACGCGTGGCTCGCCCGGCCAAGGTAAGACCAATTGCTCACAGGGTAGGAGCATGACCTAGGACTTATATCTGAGTGTACAACTTGAATTTAGGTCCGGCTTCCCTATGGGCCTAGAGGAATGGGGCCGCCAATCGACCACACGGAAGGGGGAAATTGGGGTCCCAAAACTGGGTCATTTTGGCTGCTTGAAATGAGCCAAAATTCGGTGTGTCCCCAATAGTATATCTCCACGCCGGCTTGGAGATCGGATCCGCCATTCCATACGCGATCCACCGGGAGTCTAATGGAGACTCCCATGCACTTGGCTCTCAAAGATCTTCATGCCACCCGGCGTGGTGACGATCCCAATTGGGTCCACAAATGTCAAAATTGCAAAATTGCCCACACTCACTTTGGGCTAGCGCCTTAACGAAGGTGGCTCCGCTTCGCCCACGTGCTGTGTGGACCATGGAGACCATTACCCATAACACCCATGTCATATATGGTCCATTGGTCCATGCGTCCGGCGTGCACGAAGGTTAGAACATGGGGCACGGCGGGCAGCAAAAGTGGAAAAATGCTCAAAATGGCCAAAAATGCGCACACTCATGGTTGGGGCAAATGAGGCACATGCCCGACTCGGACCGGAGTGTGCCATGGGATTGGTATCAAGTCATATTGGTCCAACATATCTTTTGGGCGTCGCCCAACTCCTCCGATATTGGGAATGGCAGGGTCGCCAAGTGAGCCCATGATTTGGGATAGTCCCAAATCGCCAACATGGCGGCCACGGTATGCCAAGCCTAAGAGGAGTTATTCGCCGGGTTTAAGATATGTTGGGCACCGAAGTATGTACCCTCATGTCATACTTGGGTCATGATGTCAATTGAGCGCAACGTTGAGATACACGGTCGCCACTTGACATCATGACGGGCCAAAAATGGCAAAATTGGCACAAGCACACACAAAAGTGCCTTGAAAGGTGCATAATTATATTATAATATCTTCGGCTTGGATCGTGCAATCACTTAATCCTTCTGCACACAATGACTTGACACCAATGACCTTCGATCCCACATATGTGCTCCACTTGGGGCGCCTTGAAAGGTTACGAGCGCTACTTCCCAAGTGGGCACATGAAAATATGGAAAATTGCCAAACACACACCTTGCTCCCAACGCATCGCTTCGGGATCACCACACAAGCTTCCCTTCACGAAGGTTAGGCTTGCAATTGATCGTGGGGAGTATGGAGAAGGGGCTTGCACAATATGAGGTCCATTGGCGGGTTCGGCTTGGAGCTATGGACCCGCCAAATGGGCACGCAACACAACACATGGCACATACCACATATTGCCCAAAAAGGTAGCTCCCACCACGATATGTCATGCCCCTCCAAGGGCATAACTTTATGTCAATCGCTCAGAGGAACTCAAGGAGAGTTCCTATGCAACACCAACACTTGCGCGCTACACTCGAAAGTTGTCTTAACGCACGCAACATCATGGCCATAGAGTTACAAGGCAAACTCTACCCTCTTGACCATGATCCATTACACTAGCGCGCACGTGTGGAAACGCAGGGCATATAATGCTTCCTAAATTACGTCGGGAGTATTGTGAATACATCCCACGTTTCCTTATCGTCAATACTCGCAAGCGGCACGAGATATGACCCTCACAAGTGGCCTCACGAATCAACTTTGTTTTGCCCATAGCTTTAAGACAAATGGAGGGCAGGATAAAGGGAAAGTTGATTCGTGCATAGGGAAGCACGTAGGTCCACTCGAAAGAGGTCAAATCAAGTGCGGGGATGTCGAAGTCGGAAATCCGATTTCGACATCCTGAAAAATTCGGATTAAGGTTGCGAGTGTAAGATGTGAAAATTGCGGAAGCATCCATGCAGTTCCTGACGACTTTGGAGCCTTCGTGACGGATAGCGTTAAAATTTCCATTAATTACAGTTAAACTGGCGGTTACGGTAAAGTCGCGATCCAACCGCCAGCAGTCAAAACAGTGAGTATCAGAACGGAAGCGTAAAAATTGACGGAAACAATATGAAAATAAAACCCTGTTGATTCCTGATATTCTGATACACAAATCTCCGCTGGCGGTGCATCAGTTGCCGATGCGGGGCTTCACGGCATGGGACACTTCCGTACATGGGGTTAGTGGACCGGAGACCGGTTGTATGCCGTAACCTGGCCATGGGGTTCTGGGTACCGCTTCAGCACAACCCCGCAGCGGTACGGCAGCACCTCCGGAGACTCAGGGAACACGACGTCCTGCTGTGCCTCCGCACCTCTGGCACCAGCACCCGCATCCGGGCGGCCACCCTGGTCCAGGCGACCACCCTGGGGGAAGGCGTCAGAGACTTCCTCTTCGACGCCTTCCTCCACGTCGCCCGACACGACCGCCCCCCAAGCGCCACCCCCGACGGCGAGAGCCCGCCCCCCACAGGGAGCTGGATCTGGGTGCCCCCCATCGACTGGGGGCGACACCTAGTCGGACACCCCGTGCCGGGGCGGGTGCACACCAAGGGCAGCACCCGCTACCACGAGCCCAACATGGCCCGACCCCCACCCGGCGCCACCCCCGACAACACCAAAGAGTGGGAGCGGGAAACATGGGTAGCCCGGATGGCCTCCCTGAACAACTTCCGGCACCATGTCCCGGGGGACATCCCCACCCCCGACAAGCAGCAGCCAGCCCCCTCCACGTACATGACCCTCATGTACCATCTGCACTACACCCTCTCCACCACCCACTACCACGCACCCACTGACCACTGGATAATACACGGCACCGACTCCCTCCTCCCCGCCGACTACACCCCCTCCCCACACAACCCAGGCCCCGACACGTACGCCAGGGGGGACAACCCGGACGACCCCCACATCTGGGGCACGTGGGAACGCAAATCCCTGGACACGCTGCTCTCCATCCGCAGCAGCTGCCAGGGCCTTGGTAGAGCGATGTATTGCCTCGCCAAGTGGACCCAACGGACCTGGGGGATCCCCACGGACCGATGGGTGTGGGTGGTCACGCTGCGCCCCCAGCAGAGGGAAGCCCCCCACAAACCGCAGGGGACCCACCCCCCCACGCCCCACCACCCTACAGCTCTGCCCATACATGGTGGCAGCCCGCCTCATGACGCTGCTGTGGCCGGGCCAAGACACCCCCAACCAAAAGTACCCCCACCTCACAGAGGAGGACATGCCCGGCATCCAGCGATGCTTCTTCCAGACCCTCGACTACCTCCAGCAAACACACCCGCACGTCCTGGAGCAGATATGGCCACCCCCCGGGTAACGCGCGTGCCCGCGCAGCCGAGACAACGCCGCCACACCAGCACCAGCAGGCACAGATCACCAGGGAAAACGCGCGCACATGCCCGGTGCCCGAACCTGCACACTCGTTCTCGCTACGTACAGGACCCAGCATCATACGCCCGCCCCCGAAGCCCAGGACCCTCAGCCGTCTCCAGCAGCCCTCTCCTCCGCCTCCGACTCCACAACCTCCACCACCACGACCACCTCATCCACCACAACCACCACGTCCTCATCCAGCACTCCACCCCCCAGGCCGCGGCGGACACCTCCCAAACGGGCCCCCAAGCCCGCCCCCACCGCGAGCAACCCCACCGCCGCCAAGGCCCACGCCCCGACAAACCCGACATCCGCGACCCAGCCGAAACCCAAGACCGCCGCCAAACAGCCACCCAAACCCGTCAACGCGCCACGACCGCAACCCGCAGCCAAGCCCAAACCCAAGTCCAAACCCGGCGCCACGACGGCAGCGCGAGCCCGGCCCCCCGAGGACGTCCTCTATGACATACGGCCCCAGCCGTCCCAGGCCTGGAGGCAGCGGCGCCCAGCACGGCGCCCCCCTACGTCACCGACGCCGCCGCCGCCACCTTCACAGCGGAGCGCGCCGCGGCCGAAGCACGACGCACCTCGTCCCGCCACCTCTCAAAGTCCGCACCCCAGGCCCACGGACTGCCCCCGACCAGGCCAGAACGACGCCAGGGTCCGCCAGCAGCGTCCCAGCCCCCCTACCAACCCCCGATGAACGCCCACATGCAGCGCATGCCCCACTACCGCCGCTGCCACGAGTCCCCGCCCAGCCCCGAGGCAGAGACCGTGCGCGCACACCCGCGGGTCCACATCCGCGCGCGCCCCCACTCCCCGCGCACCCCCACGGAACAGGACTATGAGGAATCCCCCAGGCCCGCCACCACGACCGGTCCCCACGACCCTGTCACACCCACCCACGCCCACTCCTCCGCCCAAGACCGCAGGCCCGCCCAGGGACAATGGTGGCAGCGCTGGACCCACACGCAGCTCTGGGAGCTGCGAAAGTGGGCCCGGGGAGAGCCCTCCCTCGAGGGCCTGGTCCATCGGCCCCCCAAGAGGTCGGTGGAGATCTGCCGCCTCCGGTCGGCGGGGGGGTGGATGCCGCAGGCTGCATGGAAAGCCATGCTGGCCGATGCGCTCGAACCCCTGGCAGTCCACCCCCGCAACCTCCCCGCGTTCGAGGACCACCCGTACGTCCTTAGGCGCCTGCGGGAGACCCTCCAGGAGACACAGCGAGACGGCATCCGCCTGTGGGACATCACCCAAAGCCCAGCCCCGCACAAACACACCCCCTCACCACCCGACAAGCGTCGGCGCACCGACACCGGCGGCACCCACAGCACCCCAGGAGCCCTGGGCACCACACAACACGACGCGCCTGACCCCCCGGCCAGCGGCGCCGCCACCTAACCCCGTTACCCAGCAAACCACCACCACGGGGCGCCACGCCAGGCCCCGCCCAGAAGTCACCAAACAAACCGGACGCCGAAGGACGCCAACGCACACGGCAACAAGCACCACTACGCCCAAAGGCACCGAACCCAGGCCCGCTACCGTCGCAACCGCCTAACCGAGCCAAAACCCAAACACAAATCAAACCCGAGCCACAGCCCGAAACCGCTAACCCTTGACTCCTAACCAAGCCTGCGGAGGGAACAACGTAACCACAGCCCACACCCACAGCCCACACAGCCGCCTAACCAGCCAGCTCCAGAAGCAAAGAGACACCTCACCAAACCCACCCTGACCCAAGCCCGTGTACATCAGGACGCGCGAGCCGCACCCCTGGGGCGCGACCGCCGCCACAGCACCGACGACACACGCCAGAGGACACAACACTGTTGCACCGCCGCACCAGCTGCCCGTGCCTGTGCCTGCAGTGTACGCGCGCCCCTGTTTTTCCTTTTCTTTCAAAAAAAAAAAAACAAAAAAAAACAAAAATTAGGGGGGGAGGAGGAGGGACACAACCACCCATGGCACAGGCGCACTGCACACAGCGCGCACACCGGTGAACGGGAGCCAAGTGGCCCAGGACACCGCACACGCAACACAACACACCGACCGAGCACACCGGTGAACAGGAGCCAAGTGGCCCAGGACACCGCAGACGCAACACAGCAAACCGCGCGGGCACACCGGTGAACAGGAGCCAAGCAGCCCAGGACACTGCACACACGTAGGGCGGCCGAGGGACAGGAAAGAACCAACACCCCATGGGTCGGACGCACTGGGGCAACCCAGCCGACCCACCGGGCCAGTGGCAGGCGCGGTACTCCAAGGCCACTGGTCCGAGCCCGGCCAGGCTGCATTGGGGACCATGGCAAACGTCACCCGGAGCCATGGAAGCTACCGGTGACAGGCGAGCCGGTAAACAGTCCAGGAGGGGGTCACCTGCCAAGCAGAGTGGCCCCGCAACTCAAACCACAAGAGTGAGGCGGTCGTACCGTAGACTAGCGGGAGCAATACCCCTTGTGGTGAGAGATACTCCACACGGCTGGGCAGCTCCCAGAGCTGCCGCCCAAAGGAGGGGGCATGTGGCCCTACCCATGGACACATGTGGGGACACCCTCCCACCTGGGACACATGGACCGGGTGGCCGCGACAATACCTTCCCAAGCACATGCGGGAGCGGCTCAAGAGGCACCTGACATAGGGCAGTGGGAGGGACAGGACGTCCCCCTAGTAAGACCTTCTTCTTGCAACGTCAGAGGAGGCATCCCGAGCTCCCGAAGATACCTACCTACCTACCTTGAGATATGGGCTGGAATCGCCTTGGTCTCAACTCAATTTGGGGAGCGTCAAACGCTTTTGATGTGTACAGATGCCCGGTGTAGCAAGGGATAATTGTCAAGAGGGTAGAAAGTGATTTATAACTCTTGGACCATGCAACCAAATATTTTAATGCGACTTTCGAGTGTACCGCATGAGTTTTGGTGTTGCATAGAAACTTTTCTTTGGTTCCTACGTATTTTTAACGTGAAGTTATGGCCATGGAGGGTAATCGCATACCATGGTGGGAGCCATTTTTGAGGGTATGTGTTATATGCATGGTATGTGCTTCGCTATGCTCACGCCCATTTTATATATCTCCGGTTGTAGGAAGATATACTGAGTTGCACGTGGCAAATGCTCTGCCCATGTCCCAATGGTGTGCTCCATAGCGCTAGACTAAGTCTACCGCACATATAGTGCATGTGGGAAGGCTTACGGTGCGACCCACAAGCGCCACTATCAATTTTCCCATTTTCATGGTGGTGTCCCTATGCGGCCATGTGGGGATCCAAGTGGGGGGAATGTTCGCAAATGGTTCAAGCAGTTGTGTTTCCAACCATATGTTGATACCATGGGTGAGGGAAGTTATATACGATTGTGATTATCTTGAATTTAGCAACATTTGCATGTTTTTGACCTCATTTGATGCTCATTTTTGTATTTCATGTGCTCAACTGGTCGGCTAACAGTAAAGTGCCTCGAGATCCGTGAACTATGGTATGTTGCTTATATGTTGGCATATGCTTCGGTGTTGCACCTCACGATCTGCCAGATCACGTGGTCACTTTGGCGTGGCACACGAGGCCTCACAAAATTAGGTCTCAAATTCGTGAGTTTACTTGTGAAGCATGGCTTGTATATATCCGGAGGAGTTTGGGAGCCAATGTTGGGATATTCTTGGGCATGGACCTCTGGTCTATATCACCTTTGTAAATTATATTTCGGGTTTGACACATGCATGGAGCATTTGAATACTTGCTGTATGCATTTTTGAGTATATAATTGAATTTTGGGCACTATGGTGTGATTTGCCTAATTTTGCTATGTTCTGAGGTCATCTTCATGGGGCAATCCTCCAAGCCCAATCAACCCCAAGTCCAACCAAAGTTATGTCAGGGTAGGGCATGGTCTTGAGTGCCACTCTAAGCCATGACGAGCCACCTCCCCTATTGGGCTATGATTTAGAGGCTTGGGAGTGAACACATTTTTGGGGTTTGTGTAGTGACTTTTGACACATGGCATTTAGCCATCTTATTTGACTTGGTTCAGGGCATCATGTTGGCGAGTCAAGGGAAGGACTTGAGTCCAGGGAATGAAGGGTCTATGGCTGTGATTGTGTATGTTTCCATCTTTCCCCAATTTCGCTTGATTTGTGTTCATATGCCCATTTCAGGGCTTCTTTATTGATTTTGGTGCAATTCACTGTACATGCCCAACGCCCGTGTCTCCGTGTGCACCGTGAGATGACCGGCGTGTTGAAAGGAGTTGTTGAGTGTCAACGCAGGCCCTCAAACACCCTTGGAAGCCATCATTGTGGATTATTTGGATTTGAGCTATTGTACTTGGGAGTTGGTTTTTGCAAGGGATCAGGATTTGTGTGAAGGAGCCATATTTTACTATTTTTTGTGGGAAATTGTGCAGGATAGGGCAAGATCATGCAGAACCTGGCAACAAGCAAGACCATAGGAGTGACAGGAAATGGTGGAAGGGGTACAGCAGGGGCCGGTTCTGGTAGGGACCTTCTTTAGCGGGTGCCACTGGGAGGCCGCCCCGGGGCCTGCGCCAGGGGTAATCCTGGCTGGCCGGCCAGGTGTGGAGGTCCTGGGCGATTTCCTCCGCGGTTCCTGTGGGGGCGTCCTCCGGTGCCAGGTGCCACATGACGGCGAGCACCGACCACGTGGAGAAGGGCCACGCCCGTGGGGGGTTGTACACCTGGATGGTCCACTGTGGGCGCGCCCGCCGCACGCGGGATGCGTGAAACACCCCTCGGACCATGTCTGCCGCCAGGACCAGCACCATTCCCGAGGGCTCCACAATGATCTCCTCTGCGGGTCCGCCGTGGCAGCCCCGGGTGTGCAAGGCCACTGCCACTTGTCCCGCGTGGGCAACTCGGTCGACGGCCTCCTGGATGTTCACGCTGCCGCGTGCGGTCTCATCCAGGATCCAGCCCTGCGCCACCCCGTAGCGTAGGGGGGCGCGTGCGGCCGCGTGTCCCACCTCGGGCAGCGCTCTGTCATCGGGGCCCGGCTGGGGGTGCTGTTTTGGGCACCAGCCTTTGCCGGTGCAGTGGCCCCGTTTCCACGCGGGGCAGAGGGTGGGCACGCTGCCAGCCGGCGGCGCAGGTTCCGCCGGCGTGCTGCCCGTGGAGGGCTCAGGTATTTCCTCCAGGTCGGAGTCCGTGCCCCCGTCCTCTGGTGGGGGATCTCCTTCGCCGCCTCTGAGTCCCAGCGCCCTGATGACCTCGTGTGCTGCGTCCAGCGTCCGAGACCGGGGGCGTGTTCTGCGTGGGGCCGCGGGTTTTGCCATTGTTGTGTCGCTGTGCCTAAGAGTAGGGGGTGGGGTGCGGATTTCCCGTGGTTGGTGCACGTGCTGTGGGCGCGGCGGGGCGTCGGTGGGGGAGCTCGTACGCCAGTTCCGCGGGCCGGCACTCGTGTGTGCGTGTGGGCACTAGGTGCTCCCCCCCCGCGGTCCGTGGCGGCCCCGTTGTGAGGGGCGTCCGAGGCCGGGCACCCTCCCCACTCTGGCTGCCCTCCTCCTGTGGCCCGCTGCCCACGTGCTGTTGGCACGGGTGTGCGGATATGGGGTCCAGCGCTGTCCCTGTGGCCCGTATTCCCTGTGTTCCTCAGGGGCGGGCAGCCGGGGTTTCGCGGCCTGCGTGTCCGTTGTGAGGGGCGTCTGCGGTCAGGCGCTCCCCCTCCCCCGACTGTCCGCCCTCTGGGCGGGCTGTCGGGGTCCGTCATCCACTCTTGCTGTGGGCGCGGGTGTGCGGATGTGGGGGCCCGGCGCTGTCTCCTCGGCTTGCATGCCCTGTGGGGGCCGCGCTCCGCGGGGGTGGTGGGGGCCGTCCCCGGGGGGGTGGCCCGCCACCGTTGCGAGGGACGTCTGGTGTCATGCGCTGTCCCTCCCCCGGTCGCCTGCCTTTTGGGCTGGCCGTCGGGGTCCGCCACCCACATGCTGTGGGCGCAGCTGTGCGGGTGTGGGGGCCTGGCACTGTCCCCCCGGCCTGCATGCCTTGTGGGAGCTGCGTGCCGCGGGGTTGGTGAGGGGCCGCCCCCAGGGGGGGTGGCCTGCCACTGTTGTGAGGGGCGTCTCACCTTTGATTTTACCGGGCACAAAATGGCCAACACCCGGATTCTATCCAAATGGTTGACAAAATTGACACATCTTTGTTGTGTATTAAGCTTGTCTTGAAGATTTTGTGGTTTTCGCCTATCATTCATGATAACAGTTGACGCATGGCTCATTTTGAGTGCCAAGATGTCATGCACATCCAATATTTTGGGCGAAACAAAAACTCAATTTGTGTGGAGAAAGGAATTAGTTACTTGTCCAACACAATACAAAATGGAAACCATTGCAATGTATGTAGACAACATAGATTGACCCTGATCTACACATGATTCACATTGTCCTTGTCCTTTTTGTCTTGCACCATGCAGTTATAATGTGATATGCTCGTCAATACCCCAACTTTTCATAAGAAACATTTCAGTAAATAAATCATACAAATGCCCAATCATTTGCTTCACCCAATGTATAGCAACCGATCACTGCACCTACCAACTGTCGTCAACCTTGTACGCCGCCCTAAACTCTGACCAAAACTGATCTTCTTGCAGTCTCTGCCTCGCATGCGTTTTATTAGTTCAAATGTTGCAAAATCAATCCTTGCCAAGCATGCAATGGGTTGGTGCACTTCACAGGGTTGCGTAATCGTAATATGCAAAATGAGTCACGCACATGCAAAATCGCTCGCTGTATGTCAGCATGGCAGCAATGGTGTCAGACACTGTTCCTCCCCCAGCTGCCCCCCCTCTGGGGCGGGTAGCCGGGGTTCCACGACCCGTGTGTCCCAGGTGCGGTCAGTGCGGGCGTGGGGACCCAGCACCGGCCCCACAGCGTACGCCCTTGTGGGCTGGCGTTGATCGCCGCGTGGGTGGCGGAAGGGCGTCCCCGGGGGGGTGCCTTCCACTGTTGCTAGGGGCGTCTGATGTCAGGCGCTCCCCCTCCCCCGACTGCCCGCCCACTGGGCGGGCTGTTGGGGTCCACTACCCACGTGCTGTGGGCGCGGGCGTGTGGGTGTGGGGGCCCAACGCTGTCCCCTTGGCCTGCATGCCCTTTGGGGGCTGCGTGCCGCGGGGGTGGTGGGGGGCCGTCCCCGGGGGGGGGGGTTGACCTGCCACCGTTGTGAGGGGCGTCTGGTGTCAGGCGCTGTCCCTCCCCCAGCCGCCCGCCCTCTGGGGCGGGCAGCCGGGGTTCCGCGACCCGTGTGTCCTGGGTGCGGTCGGTGCGGGCGTGGGAACCCAGCACCGGCCCCACAGCGTGCGCCCTTGCGGTCCGTCGTTGCTCGCTGTGGGGGTGGCGGAAGGGCGTCCCCAGGGGGGGTGCCTTCCACCGTTTTGAGGGGGCGTCGGAGGTCGGGCGCTCCCCCTCCCCCGACTGCCCGCCCACTGGGCGGGCCGTTGGGGTCCGCCAGCCACGTGCTGTGGGCGCGGGCGTGTGGATGTGGGGGCCCATCACTGTCCCCTTGGCCTGTATGCCCTGGGGGGGTTGCGTGCCACGGGGGTGGCGGCAGGCCGTCCCCGGGGGGGGTGGCCTGCCACCGTTGCGAGGGGCGTCTGGTGTCAGGCGCTGTCCCTCCCCCAGCCGCCTGCCCTCTGGGGCGGGCAGCCAGGGTCCCGCGACCCGTGTGTCCCGGGTGCGGTCGGTGCGGGCGTGGGGACCCAGCACCGGCCCCACAGCGTGCGCCCTTGCGGGCCGGCGTTGCTCGCTGTGGTAGTGGCGGAGGGGCGTCTCCGGGGGGGGTGCCTTCCACCATTGCGAGGGGCGTCTGAGGTCAGGCGCTCCCCCTCCCCCGCCCGCCCTCTGGGCGGGCTGCCAGGGCTCGCTGGCCACGTGCTGTGGGCACGGGTTTGGGTGTGTGCGGTGTGTGTGGTGTCTGTGCGGTGCGTGTTGTAGTGCGTGGTGCCGCTTTTCTCTTGTTTCTCTGGTGCTCCCCTCTCCGCCGCTTCGGTGCGGTGTGGTACCCGCCATGTGCCGTGTGCCTGCCATGCCCCCTTCCCTGCGCGCCTACTTTGCTCGGCTGCTGGCTACCCCTTGTTTCGTTCGTGGCTTTGTCGCTTTTTTCCCTTTCCTCTGCTCGCCCTTCTCCCTGGCATGCACCTTTTCCCTGCCTCCGCCCTGGTGTGTGTCTCTGTCTTTCTCTTCGCCGGCTTTTTGTCGCGTTGTGCCCTGTGAGACAAAAGGAAGGGTGGGGGTATGTGGGCCTTCGTCGTGCATCGTAGGCACCACGTTCGTTGCGGCGTTGCAGCATATAACATACCTGCCTTCGCACCTGTGTCTACGTGTGTGCGCACGCTCTTCCCCCTTCGTGCCATACCATGGTGTGCTTATGTCTCTCTTCCCGTACCCACACCCTTTCATGTGTTGTTTGCCGTGGTGCTGCTGTACTCCCTATGCAAAAAGAGACGTGCGTGGGTCGGGGCCCTCTCTCCTACTCCTCTCCCTGCTCCCTGGTTGGTTCCACACCTTCGTTGGTCTCGGTTGGTGGCGCGGGCCGGGCGCTCGTTGCTTCTCTCGTGTGCGCGGCGTGGCACGACATGGCACGACATCCTTTCCCTCCTTATCTTTTCGTGTGATGCGCATCTTTTTGCCGTTATGCTCCTTGCGTGGGTGTATTGTACTTATCTCACCCACATCTTTGCATGTTCCTTGTGTCGCGGCGGCGTTGTGCTCCCTATGCAAAGGGGCGTGCGGCGGTGGGCGTTTTGTCGTGCCATCAATCTTGCCATTGCCATCCTCGGTTAGTCTCATACTCTTGCAGTGGTGTTGTATGTTACCTACTTATGCCTCGTAAGTGTTCTCCCCTCTTCTTTTTCTTATCGTGTTGTGCTTCTTACGGCGTATTTGAGCGTGCGTTGTTTGGCGTAGGTTCGTACCATATTTGCACTCGACACGCCTCCACACACCTCTTTGGCCACCTTTGTTCGTTGTCCTTCCCGCGTGCGCGGCGTGACATGTAACATACTTGCGTGGCTCCCTCTTTACCCACCTCTTTTCATGTTTGGCGCGTTCCGGCACCGTCGTACCCCCTATGCGAGTGGGCGTGCTGGGGCGGGGCTTTTGCATGCATGTGTGCATACTTGCGGTATGCCTCCACCATGGCGCGGTTTGTAACGTACACTTGCCTCCTTGCCATCTTATTGTGTTTTGTGTTTGTTACGGTGTTATGTAGCGTTGCGTGGCATATAACATACTTGTTTTTCGGCGAACCTTCTTTATGGTAGCAGAGGAGTACCTGCCGCCTACCGCCACCCGGGGGGCTTGGGCCCTCATGGGCCTTGCCCAAGTGGACCCCGGGTCACCATTGTTGAAGCCCGAGAAGAGAGAACACACTCGGAGAGAAGAGCGGGTGCCGACATGGAGGACATCGTCACCTCTTGTGAAGGATCATGTGGAAAACGTTGTCATCTCTGAGTACCCGCAGACGAATCGAACGAGGTCACGAGTTGCAGTAGCGGCTCAAAGACCAGGCGCTACCGCAAACGCGGTTCGCCAAAACTGTCCAAGGGGGATGCAGAAACGGCGATGGAAATGACGCCGAGCCCCGTCCGCCGGATGTTCAGTGTTCCGTCGGACTCCGAGGGACATCATACTTGTTACCCTTCGGATGATGCCGGCGCAGAGCCAGATTTTCCGGCGGGCCGGTCGCATACCGCCCCAAATCCTGAACTTGCTCATGATGCAGAACGGGATTCATTGCCGCGAAGGGCAGCCACCACCATTGTCCCGAGACACACGGGCGATGGTGAAGAAGTGAGGATGGACGGTGACGGGACAGGCGACACCGTCATGGGTGGAGGCGAAGAGCGTGGTGTAATAAGTGAGGGCATTTGGGCGTCTTAGAAGCTTTCTGGGGTATCTCTACTAGACCTCTTAGAGCTTCAAGATCCTAGATCACTAGGATATTTGCTCATATTTGGCTTATATTCGAAGCCTATAGCTTACTGCTAGGGTCTACTGCACTTAGGTACAATGCAGAAAGCAGAGATCTAGGGTACATTAGTAGCCATACATGAATAATGACATTCCATATGCTTATAATGTGAATTCATCCTGTGTTATGACATTTTAGAAGGTTCTAATGTATTAGAAGCTATTTTCAAGCTATTTGGAAGCTTCAGATGGCCTGTCGCAACTGTCGCTGTCTGCTGTCGGCGACAGCAATTTACGTAATGTTGACAAGGCCTGTGATAAGATAGACTACTCAGAAAGTTGCTAAAACATAAGTTGTATTGCTTTTTGAATGTGAATTTATTGTTATATCAATTTTGTTGTTATTTCGGCATGTGAACCCGTATTACTGGACCAGCCAGTTGATCCAGCTCAATATTAGTTCAGGACTTTGTCTTCTTGCTGTTGCCTACTTTGTGCTTGCCAAGAGAATCAATTGGAATGGAGAAATTCATTTAGAACAATTTGATTTTGAAGTGCAAGACAAGGATAAAAGGGTTTATTGTGCACCCTAAGGTAGGTAGGTAGGTTATTGTGCACCCTAAGTACAAGCACAATACAGTCCAGTAATCCAGAGTTCTAGCAGGTCTACGACGACGAAGACGACACGCAGCAGCTGGGCCAGCGTACGCTGTACAAGTACAGTGAGTTCCTTGCTTGAATTTATTAAAAAGTTCAAGAAACTTTCAAGTCTTGAAGGTATACTTCTTCCTATGTTCCAAAACATGGAGAAAACATGGAGTTCGTAGCTCAACGCGCTGTCAGCGACCTTCACGCAATTACGAGCGATGCCAGAGGCTTCAGAAGAGTTCAAAAAGGCGTCCAGAGGGGTTTTTTTATTGAATCTGGTGAGGATTTTGAAGGATTTTACCTTACCAAGAAGTTTCCAAAATGTGGTGAACTGCAGGCTCTGTTGAGGCTCTTTGAGGCCTAGAGCCATTGATTGTGTGGCTTTTGTTTGCTACATTTTGCATGCTTGTTGTTTTGTAACTCAAGGCTTTACTTCTCCTTGCTTACGGTCCTACTAGTTGACCCTATGTCAAGGGAAGGGGCAAAAGCGACAGTCCGTGACTATAAATCCCTCCCCCAGTCACTGTGCACCCTCTTTGGAGCCCAAAAGGTTTGATTTCGTCATGAATTCTTCCATCTCTTTGATCTATCAAAAGGCGAAAAAATGTCGAAAATGGCCTAACACATTTCACGCATAACTACGCGCCGGTGTGTCGAATCGCGCTAAGTAAAGCGCAATTGTGAAATAGAGAGCGCTAGCTTTCAAATGCGACTCTCACTTTGTTTCAACTTCCCAAGGGCCTTTTTCTGTGGTTTTTCTAAAATCACCCATGAATCACTTTTTGCCCAACCCTCTAAAACACCCCAAAATGACATTTTGTGTGTTACGCATATCTTCGCGCCATCGCGCTGGAAAAATCCGAACCAAGTATTATTCGAAAGTAGACAGTGGCACGCTTCACTCTCTGACTTCACTTTTTTGGAATGCATTTTTCTATCATTATTCGCATCCCACACAAGGTCACCCATGAACGCCCCTTTGAAAATCCTCAAAAGTGCCTTTTGTCCTTCCTTCATATCTCTCAGAGAAAAGAGGTTTGAGGTTCGACATTAGTTTTCTAAACAACACTGAAGTACGTGCTTTTGAATCATGTGTCACTTTCATTTTCAGAAAATGGGAAAGGCTATGGGAAGAATGCCACCATTTACCACACAAACTATTCGGCGAAAAATCATGAAGAATTATCCTGAAGGTTTAATCATTTCACTGAGACCATGGTGATTTCGAACCTGAACTAAGATGTTTTGTGAACACTGGAGCATGGAGTTGCGAAAAAATGTTTACTTTGAATTTCTGTGGTCAAGAATGGATTTTTCCCATGGTGGTTAACTTAGTGCATGAAAGCATGTTTTCACACTTTTGGGTCATGATGCTACAAGGAAAAGAATTTTCTCAGAGCCTATGATGAGTTAAAAAGTCATCAAAGCTGTTTCAGAAAGGTAATGGTGTCTAGTTTGCAGATGGTCAATCATCAGACTTTTTTGAAAATCAGATGACAGTGGAAAAGTTTGATTTCCTCCAGCTTTTTTGATGGTTTTTCAGCATGTGTTACTCTTGAGATCCATGTGTCTCCCCCCAACTTCTATTTCTCTGAACCTATGATGAGTTGGGGCAACATCAAATATGTTTCAGAAACACGAGGACATGCCCTACACAGTGCACAGAATCTTTCACTGGCATCTCAACAACATAGTACAGAACAATGGTGCAAACGTTTGGCATTTTTGAAGAAGAACAGGTTTTTGGGTCATTGTTTTCCTAAACCATTCGCGAGTATTTGGTCTTCTAACCTTGAATAATTGTATGATATTGCACGTTGTGATTGTTTGCATCAGCTTTGATTCAGTTTCACTAGGCTTAGCCTAGGTAGAAAGGTAGATACCTCAGCATTACTTTAGGCACACACTAAATAGCGAAACATTTTGTTGTCTTTTTCGGCCACAAAACAAACTTGGCCACAACCATTAACAGACCGCTTGCGACCGCCACATTCACCGTCCTATCCGCTCGGAGACTTCTCCGAACCTAGGGCCCTGATTACAGGGTACCCGATGGTGCGTAGGGCCCACGAGTTGGACATTGTCCCGGTAGCCGCGCAGACGGAGTTTGGGCCCTGCGGTGAAATAGGGCACCGAGGACGAGGGTGGAGAAAGACGGGTGTGAGCGGAAGGCGGAAAAGAGACGACTCAATGCAGGAGCACCCAAGTGAAACACTAAAAGACCGCACTCGACCAAACCATTGGCATTGACCTCTCTCGGGGTCCTTGTGACCATCCTTCGATGAGAGAGGTTGGTGGTGGTAACTTGTCGCGGAAGAGGCTTGCAAAACTTACTTACTCTTACTTACTTAGTCTAGCTAGCTAGCTAAGTAGCTAGTGTAGGAGGTGCATTGTTTTTTTGGTATTACCCTAATGCTAACGGTTGCGTATGCAACTTAATGTCTCTGGTCCTCCCCCTGTAGGGCAGGGTGGTGAGCAGGAGTGCCGCAAGGCGCTGGTACTGTAATAGAGGTAACCAGTCCAGTAGGTGCAGGCCTGAATGTTAGCCTGCAATGCCATATAACTGATTCTCATCTCTTTACCGTACCGCCCGACATAGTTCAATGTAGTTCTGAGCACGGTCCGTGCCCTCTCTTGGGTTGCTGAGACTCTGCATAGACTACCTGACTTCTGGTCACCGTTCGCCGCTCATGCGTGTGCTGAGACCCTTTCCGGAAGCCTGAATTTGCCAAGCTATTTCATTTGCGCACAATTGCGTTTGAGCCAGGAAGTGATTTGTCCTCATTTCACTCTACAATGCATCTCATCCTTTACTGCATGGCCGTCAAGGCAAGCGTTTGACTAGTGACGTATTCTACTCTCCATTTGGATTGCATTTCATTCATTTCGTTCAGAAAGGTCACTCATTCATTGCATTTCACTTTGCAAATCTTACATTTCATACTTATTGCATTACCTCCTTATTGCATAACTCTCAACATGCAATATGATTTGCAATTGATCTGCCCTGCGTAATTCTATGAGCACCTTTTGCTCAAAAGACCCCCATTTTTGGATCGCAGCGACGAACAATCAATTGGCATCAACTCAACTTTTGTTGATTAACTGCCAGCTGTGAGGATTGAATCTCTATTTCCAACCCTCGCGATCATTGACCTAGGTCATTTGGTCTAACGAGCTAGTTTATCCTCAAATTTGCCACCTAACCACTTTGGGTACGTTCCGCTTCGTTAACTTTCGCTAGATCGCCATGTACAGCCTCAATTACCGGGTTGGAGAGTGCTCAATTGAGTGTCCACATTCTACGACATCACATTCTCCATCCTCCCCAACAACACCTCAGTACATGACAGACCTAATTGGATTTTCTTCACACATTCCCTCCCTCATCACAGAACACATACAACCCCCACACAAACACATACCATGAACCGTTTGATTATACCATTTGTATGCTTTGGATATCACACTCTGCGGAATTGCTGTAGTACCACATCCATCAAGCTTTTGCTTACGAGCCAATTTCTAAGTCATTTCCTTCGTGTAGATAGTCAGTGTCCGCTTACAGGAGCCAGCATTGGTCTCACCTCGCCACATCTTTGTTGTGTAACACAAGTGAACTGGTTTAAGCTTGGTCACGTAGCCTGGGACTTGGCTATTGCATTCCGCGATGTGTTAGTGAAGAGTCCTACGCCGGTAGCCACTGAGACAAGCAGTGCACTACGGTAGGCTCATTGAAAGGGATTATCAAAAGGTATCAAAAGCCTACAGTAATGGGCTTCTACCCTCGCGCGGGTAGATAAGTACTTTTCCTGCAGTGGGGTAGACCCCTTCTCTTGCGGTAGAGATATATGACGAAGTTAAGCTCCACGAGGATAGCCTGAATCCTGCAATTCAGTTGAGCGAAATTCACTCTTCATGTAGGAAGACAGGCTCCCGCACAGATGGCTTTATACAACCATCTGCTGGGCAAGGGGCTCGCCGTAATTGGTCTTCCGGTAAGGTACATATCACACGTTAACTACGATAGCATTTTTCAGAGTTTTACCACTTCTACTTGTCTGAGACAACCTGACAATGATACATTTCGCGTACGAGGCAGTGGCGACTCTCCACTCGTGTAGGATATCCGTTGCCTCGCACTGGAGCTGAAGGGCGTTCCATGAAAGATCCGACCTTTCAAATTTTTTACCTATTACTTACCTACTTCGTTTGCAACCAACCCGAGGGTACCAACCCACCCCTACCCGTGAACCCAATCCCTACATTTACATACAATTCATTGGTTTTGTCATCCTTAGCACCTTGCCGGAACCCATACATATTCTTTCTCTGAATTTACATGATGAACACATTTCTACATTTTCACTTCTTCGTGCAAATTTTTTGCTTTGGTGATCTAAGTCATTTGGGACATTTCTACACAAATCAGAATTTCTGCTAGTTTCATTTCTCATTAGATTCCTCTGGGCTATGTCCTACTGAGGATCAAGGTACATAATGCTGTATGTAACCCAATAGGATCGTGATGCATATGTCTTTATGCTGCCGTGATGGATATTGATTCTTTTGTACATGATTTCTAGGCATGTTAGGTAACTGATGTTTCAGCTTTGCTTTCAGAGATAGCCAGAAAGTATGAGTAAAAGGTTGGTAATGACGGACTATAGCTTTTAACGTTTTTTTGGTTGAAGTATAAATATAAATTCCCATACCCCCAGACAGATCAATCCCCATGGCCGGGATAAGAAAGAGCAGATCCGAATCAGATGAGTTTTGTGTTGCTCATTGTGACTGCCACCCCCCCGACACACTTTGAGACACCTTCTACCCGCTAAACTAATCAACTGTTGGTCATTACTGATGCTGCCTCGCTTTCTCTGTCCACGTAATGGAGGCCAAGAAACCCATTGCATCAAATAGGTACCACAATGCATCTATTGCATTAGGTAGCCACATGTAACGCGTCCTTTGAGTAAGGTGGTATATCCTCTCTTTGGATGACAAGAGACAAGCCTGTCAATAGACAGCTTGGGCAGAGCTTGAATTTCCAGTTTAACCCACATGTTGCATTTCATTCTCAATTGGTTTTCATTTTTTCGTATAGCTCATTGTAATTTATACGTCTACACCCAGGTGCATTACATTTACCCCCATTGCTTGCCTGAAAATTTAGGTTATCATTGTTCATACTTTGTATGCTAGCTTTTTGCTTGGTGTTTCTCATGTTTCATTTTGAACCTTACCATACGTACTCAAGACATAGGAAGTTTACCCTCTGAGGTGGAGATTTACCTTTACCTCTAGGAAGGGGGTAGTAGGACACTACATTAGACACTCAGAACATTCAATATGAGCGTGCCTTATGCCCATACCCCTCCTTGTGTTAGATTACCAGCTTGTCATGAACATTCTTAGTGAATGTGCATGAAGCTTAGGAAGGGGGTGTAAGAAGTCAGGGCATTTGGGCCTCTCAGAAGCTTTCTCGAGGATCTCTGCTAGACCTCTTAGAGCTTCAAAATCCTAGAACACTAGGATATTTGCTCATGTTTGGCTTATATTCAAAGCCTATAGCTTACTGCTAGAGTCTACTGCACTTAGGTACAATGCAGAAAGCAGACATCTAGGGTACATTAGTAGGCATACATGAATAATCACATTCCATATGCTTATAATGTGAATTCATCATGTTTTATGACATTTTAGAACGTTATAATGTATTAGAAGCTATGTTGAAGCTTTCTGGAAGCTTCAGATGGTCTGTCGCGACTGTCGCCGTCTGCTGTCCGCGACAGCAATTTACGTAATGTTGACAAGGCCCGTGATAAGATAGACTACTCACAAAGTTGCTAAAACATTGGTTTTATTGCCTTTGTAATGAGAATGTATTGTTATATCAATTTTCGTGTTATTTAGGCATGTGAACCCGTATTACTGGACCAGCAAGTTGGTCCAGCTCAATGTTTGTTCACGACTTTGTCTTCTTGCTGTTGCCTACTTTGTGCTTGCCAGGGAAATCAATTGGAATGGGGAAATTCATTTAGATCAGGTTGATTTTGAAGTGCAAGACAAGGATTAAAGCGTTTATTGTGCACCCTAAGTACAAGCACAATACACTTGGAGCTCTGGGGAAGCTGCCACGGGTTCGTGTAGGAGATGACCCTCATCCTCAAGAGGACATCAAGGAGGCGGCGTGCGGGCAAGCGGGGAGTGGAGATCACCTCCATTGCCATCATGTGGACTTCCTGATCGGAAGTTATCCCCGGTTGGGCAAAGATGCCCTTATTCCGAAGATCGACAAGTTGGATGACACCACCTCTAGAATCCTTGAGGACCAAGCCATCTTCGACAACGATCTGAGGACAATTCGATCACATCGAGAGGACTACGAGGCCAATTTGGAGAGCATGTTGGTACAGCAGCATCGGGTGGTGGACAACATGATGAAGTACTTGGAGACAGTCGAGAACAGGATGAGGAAGTTGGAGAAGCGTGGAGGAATCCCAACGCCTGTCCTGGGACTAGGCCCCGGCCTGCCAGGGATCCTGCCCCGGGGTCGTTGCTGAGACGCGTGACGACCTTGAGGACAGCAGCAGAGGGAGTGGCGCCCATGGAGGGTCCCATGGAGTTGGCGCCTTATGGGCCGCCACAGGTTGACCCCTCGCTAATCAGGCACATCCCACTATTTTCAACAAGTGTCATGCTGGGGAAAAAGACGCCGGAAAAAGGCTCGGGGATTGGTACGCCCAAGCGAGATGCCCGTGAGGAGACCGTTGAGATCGACATGAGTAGTCCTCCAGCCGCGGCGACGTTCGAGGCCAGAGCTGCCTATGCGGCACGTGTGGACCAAGAAGTGTCGAGGTCAGCGGCTCGCCGAGACGGTTCAGCTGGAGGAGCGGAAGATCCATGGGTGATTAACCCGCGGGAAGGAATATGGACTATGGGAGGTGCGAGCATGGGAGAAGCTGTGCCCCAGCCGCGTGAAGACATGAAAATCAGGGGTGTATATTCCCTCTCCCCAGGCAATGGGAGTTCCGGAGGAATCTGCCTCGGGGGCGTCATCGCTTCGGATGTTGGGGATGCCGTGAGGCTTGGAGACCTTCGGGGTGTGAGAATCCCTACTACGACGCCAATCCTGCTAACCTTCACGACTTCATCCTGGTTTGGGAAGATTTTGCCGAGGAAGTCGTGGGTGAGATGCGGCAGGATGCCCGTGACAAGTGGGCATGTCGCACTTTCCCACGTTGTTTGGCCTTCGAGCTAAAGGCGGATTTGCGTGATCAAATTCGGGAGAAGAGGATCAGTACGGAGGAGCAATGCCTCGATGGGTTGCAGCAAGAAGAAAGAGTTGATGCTCCAAACCAAACGTTGGACAATCTTTGGTCAATACCCCTCAACTTGGAGCGTGGAGAATCGCGGTTGAGGGATTGGAGGAGGTATCTCCGAAAGTACCGCCGGCTTCTGAAGCAAGTGGAAGATTGGTCCGAATCAAGCAAGATACGCCATCTCTTGCGGGATGTACTACTCTCGTACTGGAAGAAGGGTGTGGAAGGCGAGGAAAAGAAGCGGGCAAAGAAGCGCTTGGCTGTACGCATTATGTCGCCCGAACATCAGCATCCTCGTATCATGGAATATTTCCGGAGGAACCTGGGAGAGCCCGACCGGATGATCTCCATGAAAAATTCGGTCTACGTGGAGGTGCTCGGGGACACGGCCGGAGGACGTTTGCTGAGGCTCAACAACGTTGAGTGGAGACGTGGGAAGAAGCTGAGCATGCAGATGATCCCAGCCTGCATGAGCCTAGACTCAAAAGTCCAATACGTGAGCGTGGAGTTGAAGCTTAATTCCAAAAACGAGGCTCACATTAAAGACCGTCACGGCAATAGGATTCGCCAGCGCCGCGACGATCGGATTTATCGCGCCATCCAAGAAGATCCAACCATCGGTGGAGACCGAAGTCAAGATCCAGGGTCCGAGGATGAGAGACGTCGTCCGGCGGGGAGTACATGACTCGGGAAGATCATGAAGATGCACACTGCTTCGCGTTTGTGGCCCACAACACGAAAGCGTATGGTCATGACAAGGGCAAGAGGAGGAAAGCACCACCCCGTCAAGGCAAGGAGCCGCAGAGAATTGGAAATCCCCCGTTGAGCTTTACCGAGTACCGGCGGGAACATGGTGGGTGCTGGGTCGGTTATGGGAAAGGGCGATCCCATAACCACGACCACAAAACGTGCAAGGGGTACGAGGAGGACAAGCGGGCATACTTCCAAGCCAACCCCGAAAAAGTCCCCAAGCAGAAGCGGATTGATGAATGAAAAAAGAGACAAGCTGATGGAGGTCGACATGTTTGATCAAGCCACAGCGGCGATCGGCGGATTCCGCAAATTGATGAGGTTGCCGAGTCGCTAAGGAAGGCCACAGAGGACTTGAAACATTTGCAAGAACGAATGGGAAGTCAAGGCCCAGGTGATTTGCAGCATGACGGTGCTGCGGTAAACCGGACCTAGAGAAGCCCCCACGGGGATGGGACACCGGAGTTCTCTCCGCCACAAATCAGCAAAATCAAAAGAAAGAACGTACCCATGGTACAAAAGAGGGCTCTGGAAGAGCCAAGAAAGCTGAACTTTGCAAGTCCTAGCCCATGGAACACCCTTCCAAGGGAAGTACATATGGATATGGGTCGCACACAGATAAATGATGGAGAGACCACAGAGAGCTCCTTGGATGGGCATGACCAACCCAAGATCTACACCATCCGGGATCACACGCTCGAAGTATTGATGCATCGAAGCGTACTAGAGAATTTGTGGGCTCCTGGTTCAAGAGCATGTGCAAGCACATGGGTATTCGGCATGCCAAGACCGTGGCATATTGTAGCCCGTCAAACGGCCGCGCGGAAATCGCCGGGAGGCAAATGTTCGAGATGTTCGGCCAATTGCACGTCGAGGAGCCGGGGAGGAATTAATTTCACTCTCTTTTGAGGGTTTTACAAGCCTTCCATGACTTACCGGGGCCTACGGGATTGTCTCTGCACCGCTTTTTCTTCCTAGGGGATCGAGCGTCTCGAACTCTCCCGTGGATGAACCATGGCAAGGTTGCTCGGGATGCGGACGCCATGATGAGTGAGGCGGATGCCACAGCGGCCAAGGTGTGCAAGTCCTTGCATGATGAGCATGAGCGGAGGGCCAAGTACTTCAAGAGAGGCGAGATCCACAAGTACTCCCTCAAGGACACCGTTTGGGTGGAGCTCCATCACAAGGACGTGCTAACCCGCCATCGCCAACAATAGTGGAATACCCCAGGGGTCATCGTGTGCAAGATCGGGCAAGACGTGTATGCCGTCCAGGTGGGAGACAACAGAATCCTGGATCGAGACCATACACAACTCCGACCACGGGCGCCGGATCCCAGCGGACGAGTGGTGACATTTGAGTTCAGGGCGGGAGACCTGGACTCCGACGATGAAGATGGGGAGGATGACTATTCCGCCGAGCGAATCCTAACAGACAAGCCGGACCCCGCCACGCCGGGGGGGGGGCTATACAAGGTTCGTTGGAAAGGATTTGCCGCTTCGCGAGACTGGTGGGAGCGTCCGAGCAGTTTTCTGCCGAGGTATACCACTGTGTGGCTGGACTATCTCAAGAAAAAGGGGATAAGTCTAGATGTCAAGGGTGTCTTGGTGCATTTGATCATGTAGGAACGGGATTGAGTTACTCTCCCTTCACCTTTGACACGATTGTTTGTTTTTGCTTGATTTGCCGCAGGGATGCACATACCATGGCTCAATACCTCGCAAGTACCCCCGGTCCCAATTTCCTTGACATGAGGTGGGAATATGGAACCAAGATCAGTCTTGGGTTGTGTTGATTTTTTTTGTGTGCACAATCGGTCACCGCTTGCTCAGGAGATTCCTAAGGATCAAGAACTGTCAAGACCCACTCATCTTCGCTTTTTTCTTTGGTGGAGCCTTTGGTAAGTGCATCGGCGGGAGCGACACCAGCGCTATATGGGATCTTCTGTGGACTTCTGGGTTGGAATTCCAGAGTTTGCGGGGGATATGAAGTGGTTTTCTCATTTGCTTTGCTGTCCTTACCCACGTTGTGTTCTTGCTTTGCTTCTGCTACTCTTTGGTGCAATTTGACCTATTGGGAGGTTGCAGGACGCTATGGGGACCACCGGATGTGCTAAACCCCTCCCCAAGTGCCATTTCTTTTTTTGGCACACCACGTTCTATTTTTAGAACATTTGCTCCATTTTTAGTAACAAAACGTGGATTTTTAGAACTTTGTACTGAATACGCAGCCACCCGATAGCTGTCGCCGTCGCATTGGTGAGGTTGGTTTTCCTCCAGGGTCCCTCAGTTTGGAGATTTCAATTTTTTGCCTGCGCTATTTTTAGTAGAAAACTGTTTTCTCATTTCTCCGCATTTTGGGCCCCTTGGGACCATCCGACCAGATCCACGATCATGTTTTTGCAAGCCAGATGCAGTGGCGACGTCCGTTCGAGCTCATCTTGCACCTGGAGTCCGATGACTCTGAAAATTGGTGAAAAAGGAATGAAAAAAAATTCCTGAATTTTTTTGTCCGAACAAAAAATTTTGTTTTTTCTTTTCTCTTCATTGTTTGTGTCTACGCTTATCATGATGCATGATGACCCCCCCCCGAAACGCTAATGTGTCCTGGAGTTGGTCCATTACTCTCATGTCTCTTGGTGGGAGTGCGGGTCATCTGAGGGGTTCATGCTGTGCATGTCAAGCTTCATATATCTGTTTGTGGTCTTTTTATGTAGACCGGTTGACGACCTTGCCTTTGTCTATCTTTGATCCGCCGAGCCTGTGCTTTTAGGTTTAGTGGTGACAGGAGGGAATTCATTCTGTTGAAATTTTTTCTGCCTCCCCGCTATTACCTGGGTGGGTGGCCACGGTGTATATGGTTCCCTCGCACAATGCGGGGAGCGCCAAGGGATCCTCCTGTCCCGTTTTTGTCTTTCCGAGCAGGTGACAATGCTCTGTGAGGGGGGGTGAAGCCGGTTCGGATCCCAATTGACCTCAGTGTTCTGTTTTTGAGCGATTTCGGAGATTTCAGCGATTTCGGATATAATTTCAGGAGAATTCCGAAATTATATTATTTATAGACCACTGGATGGAGGAATTTTACATTTCTCGTTCGGACCAGGCCTGCTGCGTGTGCGCGCGCCCTTCTCGTGTTCCTGTTGGCGTGCGCCTGCTCTGTGTTCCTCAATGCGGGCCGATCGTCTGAAAATCTTTCCTAACTGGTGCTAATAGTGTTACTTCTATCCTGTTACGGAAACAGAACCGAGTCGGAAGCTAGGGCGACTCCAGTAGAAGATAGAAGGCCCGGAATTGCTATCTGGCTAAACCCTGGTGTGGTGCCTCCGCGCACACCGGCTGTCGCCCTTGGGTGCATGGCTGCTCTTGAGAGGAGATTGGTACACGTTAATGGGGGCATCTGCTTAGGCAGTGCCACGCCTACGCCCTAGATTATCATCTTAAGGTCAAAGCCGTTCTACTCAACTCAACCCTATTCAATCCGTCAATTGAACAGAATTCAATGAAATTGAACATTGACAAAATTGAACACAGAGTGCGCCGACATTTTGTACATTAAGGGAAAAATACTTATATGGTTTGCTGGGTTGAGGGAATGTTGAATGCACGGAGGCTTGCTGTAGACAAAGAATTGCACTAAGGCTTATTGTAGGCTGGGGGGCTGTGTTACAGCTGCACTGAAATTACTGGCTCATTGGGTTGAGGGGTGTAAACTTGTCCTTTGGAGCTTTCCGTGTTTCATCCAAAACTTGAGGGGAAGTGGAAAAGTCATAAAGAGCATTTGTGTTTCTGTTCTGCTGTGGGGTGTACCGTCCAGCGTTTCTTCTGGTTTTCCTCCCCATTTTCGGCCGTACTTCACATCAGCTGTGATGTTCTCTGTGTAAAACAAATATAAAAGTGAAATGGTATGAAATAGGCATCACAAGTGTGGAAAGGGCAGAGAGCGCAAAACTAATAAACAGGCATTGTCTGCAGCTCTGTAGATTGCGTCCAATTGCACGAACATCTAAATGGGAATTAAATTACAAACAACTTCGCGTCGGCTTTTTATCGATATCCACGGTGCGTCTAAGGTCCAGGAAGGTGTTTTTTGGTATGCTGGAGTCGTCGCAAACACTGCTTGAGCAACAGATTTTCATTTTCAGAATGTAGTCGTAAAAGTTTGCGACGGGTTTTTATCGAAATCAAGGGGTCGGCAATCGTCGAGAAACGTGTTTTTCTGTTGTAGGAGGCCTCGCGGACATCGCTGGAACTTCAGATTTTGATTTTCAGAAAGTCACGGTAAAAGTTCGCGTCGGCTTTTTATCAAAATCCACGAGTCGTCAGTTGTCGAGAAAGTCGTTTTTCGGGTGCAGAAGGCTTTGTCGACAATACTGGAACGTCAGTCAATTCCCCATTCTTATTGG
This sequence comes from Eutreptiella sp. 'Long Island Sound 2002', assembly GCA_964036045.1. Lineage (NCBI taxonomy): Eukaryota > Euglenozoa > Euglenophyceae > Eutreptiales > Eutreptiaceae > Eutreptiella > Eutreptiella sp. 'Long Island Sound 2002'. The sequence goes on along the minus strand of OZ038380.1, from coordinate 34,265,043 downwards.
CAGCTGGCGTCTTATCGCCTGTCTTGCGCGCGACAAATCGCGAGCGCGCGAGCGGCTTTGTTCAATTGAAAGCTATGGTATTCAATTGAGTAGACTTGATTGAGTTGAGTAGAACGGTTTTGACCTTAAAACGATAACCTAGGGGTGTATGGGGGATCATGAGTCCCTGGCAGCTGGAGGAGTGCTAGTGGATGTGAGGTGGAAGTGGATCTGGCTGAGGTAGGCGCACCGGAGGGGAAGAAAGTAGGTCGGTCGTTGCTCCGCAAGGCAAAGCAACTCCTCACTCTTTGACTTGTCATTTGTTTGCTTTGCATGTGTCATGACAACTTGATCTCGAAGGGATCAAAAAGGGTCAACCTTTGATGATTGTGTATGTTGAACATGTGGTATGCACGTGCAATGGGTGAACATGCTAAAGGTGGAGAATTGCACTTATGCCCTGGTTGTTAACCTCTCATTTGCTGTCTTACTCCGGTGACCTTCGGCGAATTCATGTCATTGGTCGAACAAGGCTGGTGATCCACTATCCCTCCTTTGTCCACATGAAGTATGTCATGGCATGAGGATGGCTCATTTGATTTGGCAATTGGGTGGAGGGATAATCCTCAATCTATGTCGGTGATTCTCACTTCAAGTGCATGCATGCCTTCATGGGTCATGGCTAGGCGAAAGTATCTCTCCATATGCATGCACCCATGGGTCATGGCTAGGCTATGCACTCGAGATTGGGTTTCGGTGAGGTCAGGTTCTCCCTCCTGGGCCATGGACTGGTTAGGTTATTTCACTTCGGCCATGGATTGGTTAGGTTATCTCTCTTCGGCCATGGATTGGTTAGGTTCTCTCTCCTGGGCATGGATGGGTGAGGGTCTCTCTCTCAGGGCATGGACTGGGGCGGGACGGTCTCTCTTAAGGCCTGGATTGGGCGGGACCATCTCTCTTTGAGGCAGAACTATCTCTCCTTGGGATACAACAATCTCACCATGTGTCAGATGTGCTCTCATTGGACCCGGGATATCTCTCCATGTGCACTCTCTCTGGGGGCCCGGTCTAGGTCTCTTCATGTGACCCAGGGGAATCTCCTTCCCAAGCACTCTTGCCTAATCTCTCTCCAAGTAGCATGCATTGAATTGGTTCTCTGTCAAATGAACATGCAATTAGGCAATATTGGTTTCACATGTCCATGTGTGGATGGTTTGTAGTGCACATGACGGTTGTGGCTGCCTATGCCATCGGGTCCCAAGCAATTAGGTACCGAGTGGTGGGACCGAGTGGCATGTCCAAGCATGTGAGGGCATGAGACGTATGTCGTGTGTTGGCTTTACATTTTGTTCGTGCCTTTGGTTCGCGATACTCTAACCGCTGGAGCTTGGCAATTGGTATGCCGCATACACTAAACAGGTGAGGTTTGGTGGACTGACTCTTCTTGATGTCTTGTTCACGAGCAGCAAGTAAACCCGCCAAGTCTATTCACTTGCTCGCCATTGTGTATGTTATTGCTAAATGATAGGCACCCGGCATCCGGTGTGAAGTACCGAGGCATTGCCAGCATGATTCTACATGGATTGTGTCACACATTCCAGGAGTCAGGTATTGCCATGAGGTCACTCTCCTGACTCATATTTGGTGATCCTCATTGCAAGCTCTTTACTTGTGATCATTGGTGATTCATGAATGTGGAGAAGTCATGTTTGTGGCCATGCCGTACTTTGTGTTCATGGAGGCCATGATGTCACACTTGATCTACGGTGGGACATTCCTCATATTTGAAGCCGATGTTTCTCAATTCCAGTTCTTGCTGTCTTGTAGGCAAGGGTGAGGATGGGCCATGTGGGCCACGCTTATGTTGAATCCGATGATGCCATAGTGTTGTGTATCATTTCCTTGTGTTCCGCCATGTGCCATATGGACCTCATTGATGTCATTTTGTCGCGCATGACCTCAATATCATTTTCCTCAATTCGGTGAATCGAGGTTGTTAGCATGCCGTCATATGTCCGTAGTTCGAATGTGCATGGTATATAAAATCGATTCTTGGAGTAGGGATGAAACATCGTCTTCGATAATCGCATACTCTATTCCACGGCTTCACCTATACTTCTGTTTCTTCCTCTCCCTTTGCCGGACATTGTCTCATTTGTTCCCCTCTCCATGATCATCTCCGTGTATTGATGTGGATACGTTCAACCCAATTTGGCAATCAATTATTGGGACTCCATTGGTCAGGCTCATCCGAATTCATTGATCAAGTGTTCGGATTTTATTGCAAGGGTTGCCAACGGGTGTACCTACGGGATTTGTTTGGATTCTTTGTTCAGGGGTTACCAAGGGTACTTGCAGGAATTTTGGACTTTGGGTTTTATAAAGCATGGAATCACTGGTGAGGTCAAGGACGATGGGAGTCACGGGAAAGAGGGTGGAGAAATCGGGTATAGGCGGTAGAGCTCGCACTATGCGAGGGGCTGGTCCTAGGGACCTTCTTTAGAGCCCCCCGGCACCTTCATTCACGGGGGACAGCAATAACGTGGTAGCCGAGGCTACCTGAATGTTTGTTAGGCAGGAGGCACACAACTGTTAGGCCCTCAGGGCATCCAAACGGATGTTGTAGGCACAGAGTATTTTATGACGTCCCAAAATCCCAAAACCTACACCATGAAAAAAAACACTCTTTTGAATAGCTAGTAGCATAAATTTTACATCCCCCCTAATCCGAACTTTATTTATGAAACATTTTGAGTCGCGAACCGATTGTTGAGACTATAGGAGAGCATTCCCAACTACAGGTAATATTCACAATGAAACTCTTGACCTTTGGTGTTCTAGTGTAGTTGCCCTATTTTCGATGAAAAGTGGCACATTTTGGTGGATACAGTTGCGGCACATTGTATTTTCATGCTCTGCCTGTCCTTACCACTTGCTTTGTTGCAACCAGCACCCTACAAATGGGAGGCAGGGGGGTGTAACTGCTTGTCTAAGGCCAAAAAGGGGAATTTTTGACCACAAAACGGCCATTTTTCGCCAATGTTTCATAACTAAGGCAAATTGTGGTCCATACAGATGCTGTAAATTGTGTTTGGCTGATCTGTGTGTCCATAAAACATTCCGTTTCGTATCCAACACTGTCAAAATGTAGGGGGGGTGTAAACTGCTTCTTTGGGGCCAAAAAACTCAATTTTTCACCAACAAACGGCCATTGTTGGCCGTTTTTGCATGAAAAATGGCAGCCTTTGCTGCATACGCATGTGGTAAATTGTGTTTTTGTGACCTTTGTGCTACTACAACTTGCTTTTTCACATCTAGAAACCCTCAAAATAGGTCAGTGGGTCTACAACTGCTTGTCACAAGCCAAAAAAATCAATTCTTGACCAGAAAGCGGCCATTTTTGACCGTTTGTTTTCACGAAAAAAAGCAAATTTTGGTACATACGGTTTCCATTGAGTGCGTGTGGTGTGTGTTGTGTGTTGCGTGTGTGATATTTCATCTGCCCATAATGAGACACATGACATGGGCAACAATCCAATTTGAAACGGGATGAAATTTCTCCCATACCTCGTTCGGTCACAAACATGATATGAGTCCGATGTGGGCAATGAAGCAACAGCAGCGCAAACACAAAGCCAAGCAATGGTGTCAAACTGCCTCTGGGCCCCGCAAAGAACCCCAACCGCGGGCGGCGCTCCGGACCCCGCAAAGAACCCCAACCCCAACCGCCACTCCGGGCACCGAAAAGAACCCCAACTGGAACCGGCGCTCCGGGCCCCGCAAAGAACCCCAACCGCAATGGCCCTCCGGGCCCCGCAGCGAACCCCAATCGTAACCGGCGCTCCGGGCCGCGCAAAGGAAGGTTTGAGAGAACTTTAGCACCCTCCGATCATTTATCTTGAGCAGACAGCATTTGGGGTCATAATTTGTGTTTTGCCAGGCCCGAACCAACCTTGGAGACGGGGTTGAACAACTTGAAATCTCATGATATCTCCCATAAATCTACCAACACCAGAGTTACTCGTTCAAAAGGAAAAATATGCCTCTTTGGAGGCAATTTTGGCACCAAGCATTAATTATTCATGAGCCAAGAGCATGTAGGGTGACATATGGTGGTTCCCCAAGGCGGAACTAACCTTATGAACAACGTTGAGCCATTTGAAATCTCATGATACCTCCCCTAAATCTACTTATTCGAGAATTACGCGTTAACTGGGGCAAATATGGCTGTTTTGAGGAAATTTTGGCTGCCGCTGTTCATTCATCCTGAGCCAAGGCAATTAGGGTCATATATGGCGGTTTTCCAAGGCCCAACTAACGCTGGGAACAAGGTTGAGTAATTTCAAATCTCATGAACTTTTATCTAAATTTAGTTATCTTAGAATTCAATGCCAAACGGGGAAAATATGGCTGTTTTGAGGCAATTTTGGGACGCATCGTTGATATATCTTGATGCCAGAGCATGTAGGGCCACATATGGTGTTCTGCCAAGGCCAAACTAACCTTAGGAACAAGGTGTAGCTATTTGAAATCTCATGATCCCTCCCCTAAATCTACTTACGCGAGAATTACACGTTGCATAGGACAAATGTGGCTGTTTTGAGGCACGTTTGGCACCCACCACTGATATATCTTGATGGCGGAGCATGTCGGACCACTGTCCATCCCATTGTCGGTGATCATCTTAACCTCAAATTCTTAGTAAAGAAACTCCAATGTTTTTGACCGTTGTCTCAAAATTCCACAGAATCCGATGCCACAAGAGCAACAGAGCAATTGGCACAACTCCAAATCAAAGCATACCCTGAGCTGTCCCACTGTCCATCGTTCAGTACATAATGTAAGAACTCTAAGATCAAGACAGTGCTCAATGATTCCGAAAAGGAATACAATCATATCTTGTAACCACTGCAACACACATCTCTGCAATATTGAATTAGATAGATTCGGAAATCTACGTCTATCTACTGCACTGGCGACTCTCCGATATCGCTGCCGATAAACCTATGCCCTGCGAACGGAGTCCTGTTGCTGTCCCTTCACACGCCTGAGCCCTGAGCCACTTACACTCTCCTCCAAAGACTGTTGTGTTAGTGGAGAAAGCAACAGTCTGATAATCACTGACGTCAAACCAAATACCCCTGTCTCACAGTGGCGAAGCAGGCGTAGGGGTGTGTAGGGTGCACGAGCTGCTGCCCCTGGCACCACCTGTGACAGTTGGAGAAATCAAAAACGTTGCAGGAATCAACTGCCCACAGTCATCCTCACCATCTGACCAACACTTCACTGTGATTCGCGAAAGTAAAAATAGATGACCGAAGATTGGCCGGACCTAGATATGTAAGAGACCAGCAACCGACCACAAGGCAAGCACAGTTCACGGACAGCCGATATATAATGAAACACCTGCAGAATGGAGCCACCCAGGGACGCTCACTGGGATAGAAATGACACACAGAAAAAAAGCTGTTGGATACTGCCATGTGAATTATTGAAGTTGACCCCGATGGCGCTTCATTCATTGCGATGATCCCACTTCAGCATCCTGCAAAGCGAGGGCAGCAAAGCAAATATACAGATCGCAGTAGAGACTAACATACATGCACTATACATGCTCTGACTGCTCACGTATGAGACCACTTGCGCAGCCCATGGGTATGTATATACTCCTCAACTTTTTCATTCTCCTTGCTGACAAACAGGGAGGCATCTTCGTCAGTTCTATCAGGACACCCCTTCCAGGCAACCACGAAAACAAGCTTGCGCCCCCTTCCTCGTCCCACAAAATTGTGATCCACCACCTGTTGAAAGATATACGTGTCATCTGTGGGGGGTATTGGTCTCTCAGAGTAATACCCACAGGGAACAGAGCGTCCCTGCACATCATGTACATACGGCTTGAGGCGGTCTGACTTGAGGACTTGGAATCCACTGGACTCCCTACCCTAGTTCGTGATGACCTCATATCTATGACCCCCCACCCAGCGACGCACCTCATATGGACCCTGCCATATTTGCTTGAGCTTATCGAACCGCCTGTCATCGGGCCTAACTCGCACCGAAACTTTATCACCCTCCTGGAATCTCTGTACCTTGTACTTGGCTGTCGATCCCGCGAAATGCGGTCGTGAATTTTGGTAAGTCGATCACATACCTCCTCCCGCTCGGCAGCCACCCGCTGGAAAAACCCCAGAGCATCCTCCGCCCCGTCCTCAGGGACACAGGGGGGGAAGTCTCCAAACCCCACTGGATCCCTCCCAAAAACCAAACAATTGGGGGGAATAAGGGGCAATAAGGCCGGGCAAATCGTTCAGGCCGCACACCGCAAGCGGCAGCGCCTGAACCCATTTACCCGCCCTTTGATGTAAAATTTTTCGCAGGGCCATCACAACTGACTTGACCGCTGCCTCTGCCCTGCCATTTGATGGAGGGTAATAAATGACGCTCTGATGCTGCTCAATTCCGGACAACGAGCACAACTGTGTGGTAAAATTTCAAGTGATACTACTCTGGTTGTCCGCGAAAATGCGCGCTGGGAGTCCCATAAAAAAAACAACACGCTCTAAGAAGAGCTCCGCTGCTTTATGACTGTCTAACCCACTTTTACTGGTGGGTATGGTCAGCACATAGCCAGACAGTCTGCATACAACAACCATACAATGGTCGTACTTAACAGTATTATGCTCAGTCAGAGGCAAATCAACGAAGTCGATGGACACGCTACTGAAACATCAGAAGATATGAGAAAGTCGTCTACACTGCCTGGTTACTTGCCTGTGCGCGGTTTCGTCTGTTGACACACCGCACACGAATTGCAGAACTCTTTAACCCTTTCCTCCAAGTCAGCCTTGGTAAGGCCATGGAAACATCAGTAAGGTCTTTTCAATGCCACCGTGACCATATGAATGGCAGGCTAAAATAACCTGCTGGATCAAAGACGCTGGGACCGCATACTTCCCACGAAAACGTATGTGCCCTTTATACAATTCAAAGCTTTCAAGTGCAGCTGGTGGACGCACTGCCGGGTCATCCTGTTGCAGTGCCGCATAAAGGCCAGTCCAGGAAGGATCTGTCGGATACTCAGCAGTCCAATCTGAGACCAGGACATTAACTTCAGGAGGCAGCGTCAAGTTACGCAGCTGCACCAATTCAGAGGGCAAAGACCCCGTCAAGGGCTCTGAGGATGCCCACAGTGAATCTGAAATACAAGCATACGCAGGGACCAGACCTGATCAGACCAGTCCTGCATATCATAATTTTTGCACATGGTCCTGAGCTGCCTTTTGGGACTGCGGTGCGGGCTTGAGGGAACAGAAAACCTGTGTTGCCAATTCCGCATGTGACTCTGATGAATGTCCCCGGAACTGTGTTCTTCCTCATAAATCCTGCGAAGCGAAGAGAAATCTGTGACGATCGACGACAAATGCATCTGTTCTCCGGCCGAACACACACTGGCAAACTGTCTGTACCAGGCACCGTATGTCCGGACGAACTCTGGAGGAATGTCGCGGACCACCTGAGAATCAGCCAATTTCTGTTCCTCCCGGTCGTCTGCTTCCCATCCTCGACAACTGCCTGACTACCCATGATGGATACATCTGGGGCTGCATGCGCAACTGGATATGCCCATCTGCTCATGACATCGGGCACCGTCTGGTCCTTCCCTTCCACATAAAAAATGTCCAGCTGAAATTTTGCCAAAAAGTGATGCTATCTGCCACGACGGCCTATGGGGCCTGACACATTGTCAAAATCCTCTTTTGTCCAGACCTCCAAACTTTTATGGTCTGTTGAAACTTTGACGCGGACCTGCTGCCACGCCAGCCAACTACGAAATTTGTAGAGGGTGGCAACGATTGCAAAACTCTCTTTTCTGCTGATATGCCGCGCCCGCTGCCCCTTCCACGGATCACCCTGCAGCTTGCGTGAGAAAAAAGCAACTGGGCGCAGCGGACATTTACACTCCGTATCATCAGGAGAGGCGCAAGATTGCTGTTGAAATGCCGCACCAATGGCATACTGGGAACTCTCGCGCCGAGCCCAGAAAGGCCTGTCCGACCGCGGTTCTGCAGCGGCCTTCAGCTGTGTGACAATTTCATGGAAACAAGCTCCCATCTCGTGAGTCCAATAAATCCCATCCTTGAACTTAGAGACCTGCTGAGGCGTAAGACGTTTCCTATCCTTCGCAGGAAATTGCGCTCTGAGACATTGAGCGAACTGCTTTTTTCCTTTCTTTGTTAGCTCCAGACCCCTGAGTGAATCTGTAAGTGGGGCTGAGAGATGGCCAAAGCGGTCTATATACATTGAGTACCACGCTACAAATCCTAAAAAGGCTTTCCTATGCTGGGGTGTGCGGATCATCTCAGGTGTCCAGCGTGCGATGGCCGCAGTTTTTGCAGGGTCCACCATGCGACAACGCTTCATCATTTTTTGACCACAGAAACGAACCCTACGCACAAACAACTGAAACTTACTGGGCTTGATCGTGAGGCGTGCATGCTTTATAATTTCAAAAAACTGCCAAAGATCCTCAAAATGCCGCTCCAGACACTCAACCGTGGGGGGTACATCAAACTCAGGATTGTCTTCACTGTCAGGCGTACCGTGACAAACGTCGTCTATGTATGACTTAGTGCCGTACGCATCGCTCAAATCCTGCAGCACCCGACAAACCATCCTCTGATAGGCTTGCGGTGCTGTTTTGAGACCCATGGGGAGTACCCTCCATTTGTACAAACCCCATGGTGTCACAAATGCAGTGTAGGGGCAGGACCTGTCGGCCAGATGCATCTGGTGAAAACCATCTTCAAGGTTCGAAGATGGACCAGATGGCATTCTTGGCCTGTTTCGAGAAAATATCATCGATGACGGGCAGCGGGTACTGCTCACCATCTTTTTGCCAGTTTGAATAGCGGTAGTCGATGACTAACCGTCTTTCCCCCCCCCGGCTCGGGCACACAAAAAGCCCTGGCCGCCCATGCCGAGTGGGAACGCTCCAACATACCCCTTTTAGAACATTTGGCAATCAGTTCTATGAACGCCGCGTCTCTAACTCCTACTGTGCGATACGGCGCCACACGCTGTGGTACTGCCCCGTTTTTCAGATGAATGACTGCTATAGAGTCCTCAGGATCGCCTCTGAGAGCTGGATCCACATCCAGGATGTTCTCTGGAAACACAAAAACAGTCTTCAAAAGCGCCATTAAGCGTGCACGATAATCTGCACACCTCCGATCCTGCATATCCAACTCAACGTTAGATCGCACGGATCGCTCTTGCAACTGGAAGAAATCAGGGGAATCAGGGTGTAACACTGACATGCGTGCCGCCTTAACATTTTCTACCCCACGCAGCAACTCCCTCTTGCCCTCACGAGCAAAACGCCTGTATTTCCTGCCCCTGGTGGGCAGAACAGGATGGGAACCCTCCTCATCTGAGGATCCATCAGCCAGCAGAGGCATATCAGTGGTTTCCCCGTCAGAGGTCACCTGCAGGTCGGCTTACGAACACTGTTTGCACTGACCACACGCCTGTGCGCACGTCAAATGTCTGTGTTCCCTCTCATTCACTGGGCCAGATTCATCCTCCCATCGTTTAACCTGGCATTTGGAATCTTTCAGCCCCAAAGTATCAAAGAGGACCACCCTGGTAGTCCACTTGGTGGACTGCCTATACATAATGCCACTATTATCACAGTATATTGGGATGCTGGGATCAAGATCCCAGCAGTCCAGCGCGGCTCCCCCCATCTGCCAAAACCAGGACTGGTTCTTCTGGACGGAAGGCAGCATGATGCCCCTGCCCTGATCAAGTAAAACCTTCTCAACTGATTGCTGCAACCAAAAATGAGGGCAATGCACCCACAAAAAGTAATCGGTGTGATCCCGCTTTTCAGGAGTACAATATGACACATCCTGCACCAGTGCATTGGCCTTTTCATCCCAATATTTTGGAAAAAGGGCTGTCTGCGTGCTAGCAAACCCATGGATGAATTTAGCCCCACACAAATCAGCCCAATTCGGTATCTCATCCCTAACACCAGGCAACAACATCTGTCGCCCAGATGCATACATATATGAAGCCTGTTGCCTAACTCTTTTGCGCAGCTGAACACGTTGCTGCATTGCTGAAAGGTGCTCTAACTCCTACTTTGCAATACGGCGCCACACGCTGTGGTACTGCCCCGTTTTTCAGATGAATGACTGCTATAGAGTCCTCAGGATCGCCTCTGAGAGCTGGATCCACATCCAGGATGTTCTCTGGAAACACAAAAACAGTCTTTAAACGCGCCATTAAGCGTGCACGATAATCTGCACACCTCGGATCCTGCATATCCAACTCAAGAACAGATCGCACGGATTGCTCTTGCAACTGGAAGAAATCAGGGGAATCAGGGTGTAACACTGACAAGCGTGCCGCCTTAACATTTTTTACCCCACGCAGCAACTCCCCCTTGCCCTCACGAGCAAAACGCCTGTATTTCCTGTCCCTGGTCGGCAGAACAGGATGGGAACCCTCCTCATCTGAGGATCCATCACCCAGCAGAGGCATATCAGTGGTTTCCCCGTCAGAGGTCAACTGCAGGTCGGCTTACGAACACTGTTTGCACTGACCACACGCCTGTGCGCACGTCAAATGTCCGTGTTCCCCGTCGTTCACTGGGCCAGATTCATCCTCCCATCGTTTACCCGGGGATTTGGAATCCTTCAGCCCGTAAGTACCAAAGGAGACCACTCTGGTAGTCCACTTGGTGGACTGCCTATACACAATGCCACTATTATCACAGTATATTGGGATGCTGGGATCAAGATCCCACCAGTCCAGCGCGGCTTCCCCCATCTGCCAAAACCAAGACTGGTTTTTCTGGACAGGAAGCAGCATGATGCCCCTGCCCTGATCAAGTAAAACTTTCTCAACTGATTGCTGCAACCAAAAGTGAGGGCAATGAACCCACAAAAAGTAATCAGTGTGATCCCCCTTTTCAGGAGTACAATATGACAAATCCTGCACCAGTGCATTGGCCTTTTCATCCGAATATTTTGGAAAAAGGGCTGTCTGCTTGCTAGCAAACGCATGGATGAATTTGGCCTCACGGAAATCAGCCCAATTCGGTATCTCATCCCTAACACCAGGCAACAACATCTGTCGCCCAGATGCATACATATATGAAGCCTGTTGCCTAACTCTTTTGCGCAGCTGAACACGTCGCTGCATTGCTGAAAGGTGCTGCTTGCTGCACTGCTCAGAAAACCGGGCACGCAACTTGCTGGATAGCAACGACGTGGAAGCCTGTGCACGTCTCTGCAATGGGTCCTGCTTCTGCTGATCCTCAGGCACCTCACAGGGCCGTGGACAACAATGATCACACAATTCCTCCACTTCACAAGCGCAGAAGTGGCGTAGGCGCTGTGAATGCTCCAGCAAAGCCGTATCTGGTTGCTGACGCCATTCCAGGCCTTGCTCCTGTGCGCGCCATGGCCCAGAATATGACTTAAAATTGCCCAAGCCGCCCGCAAAGGAATCGGGTGGCAGGGCCGCCTCCAAGGGCTGTGTAATGGGGGGAGGGAGCTCAGATTCTCACACCTCTTCTGTCAACCCATGGTCTGAGGCTTCGTCCTCGGAGTAATGTTGCCGCCGAACCAACTCAGGATTGGGCAGGCCATGATGCTTACTCGGCGCGCACACACACTCATGCACACACTCATTACACCTGCTTTCATGTTCACACTACCTTTGCGGTCGATCTGGACATTGCGAGAGTCCTGTCTGCTCCTCCATTTGACCTGAACCATAGCAAAGCAACGCTGCAGAGCAGGACGCAGCAACAACCTCTGCCACCACAGGTAAAGCACGGGCAGTATGTACAGCCGCAACAGAGAGCACTGTTGCCCCTGTTACATATGGTGCCCGCGGAACTGCAGGCTCCTCATCACTGTCGGACGCCAAACCAATCAGACGCGCAACATACAACTTTACCCTACTAGTTTCTTTCTGCTTCACAGGGACTGCGCGACAGGCACATCCCCCTGAAGCAACAGGGCACCGCTCATTCGTGCGAGTCTGAGGACCACACAAAGCATCAATCAACCCATCCCGCGTGAGATCCGCCACGAGGCCATAGGCCTTGCAAAAAGGATAGCCTACAATTGAGTGCTCGTGTACATCCGCCGTGTACACGAACCCCCTTTCGCAAACCACCTGTACCAGCTGATCCTGACAGTCTCGAATCTGCACTCTGAGGATCACCACCGCCCCATGTGTGCCACCAGAAATACATTCCCAATTCGCCACAGTGTTGCGTAGGGGACGACAAGCCAACTCAAGGGTACAACCGGGAAAAAAAGATTCTGGCGCCAATGCCAGCACCTCAGAACGCAAATCAATTAACATGGAGCCGCCAAGTTCCTGCCGCTGGCCGCCAGTAAATTGAATCCTGACCAGCAAAACCAGCTCTGTCAAAGACCGTATCAGATCAGCGGCCTTACGCTGCAAAACATGTGTCTGTCTGCACCGTTTGATCACTGCTGGTGGCCGCCAAGGTTCCCGACATGAGTGCAATGTCCGGGCGCAAGCAGAGAGGGTCACCCTAGTGAGGGACCTCGTCTGAACAGATACAGGCCCCGGTGTACAACCGTCATGGGCAAAGGCCACCGAGGCCACTCCAGTATCACAAAAATGCGCCGTGCAGATCAGTGGATGTCGCAACAATGTGCACCGTCTGTACTCCAAGAGCCTTCCCTTTTCCCCGACCCCTCTAGCCTTGAGGGGGCCAAGCGTTAGGTTCAGGCTTAGCTGCGGGGGGCTGTGGGTTTCAACTCCCCCCCCCCTGTTCCACTGTCCTCTTGTCCCTGCAGGCCGCGGTGCTGAGTCGCACCAGAAACCCTTGTCAGACACTCAGAAAACCGATATCCAGAGACCCCACAAGACACAAACAGGCCCTTGTCAAGGCGTGCTTCTGCTTCAGCTGCAGCCTTTTGCAGGGCCCAGCTACGACCTTGTTTAGCGCCAGGTTTGGGAGTTTTCTTGTCAGCACGCCGCCGTTCCTGCTGACCACCCCCCCTTTTGCGCCCTTTTCGCCATTCTTATTTTTGCCATCACCATACCTATGTGAACCTATTGTCGCCCCGGCCACCAGAGCTCCTATCGCCATTAGCAGTTCTCCTTGGCCACTGTTTCTGCCTCTTACCCGGCGTTCCGTTTTTCAGATCCGTCAGCTCACTTCTGCATTCCGCGGCTTGATGTCCTTTATTGCCGCAATACAAGCAGGCGGCTGCGGGTACTTTGGAAAAATCAATAGGTGCTGAGCGTGACCTATTACCCTTATTTCTCTCTGTACCCCTACCGCGCATCTGCCGCTGGTCTGCATCTGTTTCCCCTTATCACCCTCCATGGGCACGCCACGGTTACTGCGCCAAGTAAGCTGATATTGGATGAGCTGGTGCGCTCCCTGATGCGCGAGCTCCACCAGTTTGAGCTCTACATATTTATAGAGCTTGTCAAGCTCATCTTGATAACCCCTGTGACGGTGCAGTGCGTCTGTAAAGGCTTCCTTTGCTTCTAGAGGGGTAGTGCAATGGGCACCGGATCTGAGTAGCTACCAGCAGAGATCTGCCACACAGCGCGCGTGCAGAAGCACTGTAAAATACGATGTAGTTCAGGCGAAGTAGTTAACGTGATTTGATTTCGCATTCACTGTCATTTATTTTTATCATAAAATCACGTTGTCAATAGTGTTTGCATCCTCCAGAGGATTTGTGAAGGATGCAATAAGCACGCCAGTGGCGTGTCATTCAGCATCGCAAGACAAACTGAGTGAGTGGCCGTCTTTCAGACCGCCAACATGAACTGTACAGCGAGTTAACCAGTTGGTGCTGTGCTCCAGGGTGGTCAGGAGTGGACAAAGGAAACGGAGTGACAATATCAAAATTATGGGAGTCCGTCACCAACGAGTTCAAAAACAAGCGTTGGAGAGTTTACGGAAAAGGTTTTCTGAGTGTCATATTTATGTCGGGTTTGAAAAGAATGCAATGTGGCTCAGAGCAAAGGTAAAAATGGCATAGCCATTACATGCTTATTGCACCTTTGGTCCAAGACCTCCAAACCCGGAATAAAAGCGATGCGCGCTTTGCAGCCACATGCCACGTGAAACGCGTTCCAAGGAATCCAAGAGCAAGCGTGAGAAGCGTGCCAAGGAATCCAAGAGCAAGCTTAAAAAGCTTATTGAACGCTGTAGTTATAATTATTGCGAATGCCCGCACTTATAAAGACGATTCTCGAATGTTGTAGAGTAGATCGTTCACGAAAGGGCCAGGTGCATGCCCTGTTCTTTGTATGTTACGTGTCTGCAGGTATGCGTCAGTGGTGAGGCCCGGCAGGGGTCTATGAATCTTTCGTACAATGGGTATGGATGAACCTCCGGCAGAAGGATGCAAAAGACGACATGAAACGTGTTGAGCGTGCATGCCACTGATGGGGTTCAGGTGTTGCTTGCAGCATTTTTGGATAAAATCAGCAAGGTTTTTCCGAAACAGCAGGCGGAGATCAACGGAAATGGTCGCCAAACACCAAGACCAGGAGAACCCAAGGGGCTAGGGCTCTGGCCCTGTTACACTGGCGGATTTGCGATTTCGATTTCTGGCACGAGAAATCCATCTGAAATCATGCAATCATTTGTTTCAAAAATCTGTATGTACTGTACGATCGATCGAATAGTCCCGCCTGTTCGCTTTTGGCGATTTTAGCCAACAGGCAGCAGTGGCGACAGTTCTCTCGCTTATAGAGTACGGGATATGAGGTTTGAGACATGAGTCATGAGGTACGGGATACCCGGTACGGGATATGCGGCATGCTGTACACAGTGTGAGGTATGGGTGATGTGTTTGGAAATATGGATTATGGGAATGGCGGTGTCAAATGTGGTGTCAGAGTATAGTTTAGGAGGGGTATATCTCACTCATGGGGTACGGGATATGATGTTTGAGACATGACTCATTAGGAGTGGTAAATGTCACTCATAGAGTACAGTTCTCTCGCTTATAGAGTACGGGATATGAGGTTTGAGACATGAGTCATGAGGTACGGGATACGAGGTACGGGATATGCGGTATGTTGTACACAGTGTGAGGCATGGGTGATGTGTTTGGAAATATGGAGTATGCGAATCGCGGTGTGAAATGTGGTGTGAGAGTACAGTTTAGGTGGGGTAAATTTCACTCATAGAGTACGGGATATGATGTTTGATAGAGTACGGGATATGAGGTTTGAGACATGAGTCATGAGGTACGGGATACGAGGTACGGGATATGCGGTATGTTGTACACAGTGTGAGGTATGGGTGATGTGTTTGGAAATAGGGATTATGCGAATTGCGGTGTCAAATGTGCTGTCAGAGTATAGTTTAGGAGGGGTAAATTTCACTCATAGAGTACGGGATATGATGTTTGAGACATGCGTCATGTGGCACGCGATATGAGGTACAGGACATGAGGTGTGTTGTATTCGGTTTGCGAAATGCGGTGCGGTGTGAGATATGGTGCTATGGTGATATGGCGATATGGCCCGCGCTTCAAGCGCGGGCATTCGCACTAGTTATCTTAATATATTTAATTGTGGTATGGACGTTCGTTCGTTCGTTCGTTCGTCGTCGTCGTTCGTCATACCCAAAAAATCCTCCCAATTGTGCACGCTGCTGCTGGCGCGCGCGTGTGCCCGTCAAATGGCATCTGGCGGATTCGCGGTTTCGATTTCTGGCACGACAAATCGATCTGAAATCATGGAATCACGTGTTTTAAAAATCTGTATGTACTGCAGAATCGATTATCCGGGTATCTGCACGAATAATCCCGCCTGTTCACTTTTGGCGATTTTAGCCAACAGGCAGCAGTGGCGACAGTTCTCTCGCTTATAGAGTACGGGATATGAGGTTTGAGACATGAGTCATGAGGTACGGGATACGAGGTACGGGATATGCGGTATGTTGTACACAGTGTGAGGTATGGGTGATGTGTTTGGAAATATGGATTATGCGAATCGCGGTGTCAAATGTGCTATCAGAGTACAGTTTAGGAGGGGTAAGTTTCACTCATAGAGTACGGGATATGAGGTTTGAGACATGAGTCAGGTGGCACGGGATATGAGGTACGGGACATGAGGTGTGTTGTATTGGGTATGTGAAATGCGGTGCGGTGTGAGATATGGTGCTATGGTGATATGGTGATATGGCCCGCGCTTCAAGCGCGGGCATTCACACTAGTTATTATATTTAATTGTGCTATGGTTCGTCGTCGTCGTTCGTCGTCGTAGTTCGTCATACCCAAAAAATCCTCCCAATTGTGCACGCTGCTACTGGTGCGCGCGCGTGCCCGTCAAATGGCATCTGGCGGATTTGCGATTTCGATTTCTGGCACGACAAATCGATCTGAAATCATGGGTTCATGTAATCTGAATGTACTGTACAATCGATTATCCGGGTATCTGCACGAATTGCACTATTTCTGGCACGACAAATCGATCTGAAATCATGGAATCATGTGTTTTAAAAATCTGTATGTACTGCACAATGGATTATTCGGGTATCTGCACGAATAATCCCGCCTGTTGACTTTTGGCGATTTTAGCCAACCGGCAGCACTGGCGACAGTTCTCTCGCTTATAGAGTACGGGATAGGAATTTTGAGACATGAGTCATGAGGTACGGGATACGAGGTACGGGATATGCGGTATGTTGTACACAGTGTGAGGTATGGGTGATGTGTTTGGAAATATGGATTATGCGAATCGCGGTGTCGAATGTGGTGTCAGAGTACAGTTTAGGAGGGGTAAATTTCACTCATAGAGTACGGGAGAGTGTACGTCGCGATACGTCTAATGGAATATTATAATGTTAAATCCGGTCCATTATAATGTTCCGGTAGACGTAACACTTGTTCCAGAAGACGTAAGTCAAATTTTGTACGTCTACCGGAATGTTATATGGGCCATTAGACGTAAGAACCAATCTTATCTATTCCGCAGGACGTATGCATATATGGAGAACCAATTTCTATATTTTTCAAAAAAATTACTAATCCCTGAACTTTTCAACAACATCAATGCTGTCAAAAGCAAATGGGCCTACAATAGAAAAAGTTGCAAAAGTGCAGCAATTCAGTCCATGTCCATTTCAAGTGGCTTAATACTAACAACTTAACTATGACAAAATTGTGTCCTATTTGCTTAAAATGCAAAACAAGGTTTTTGATAAAGTAGTGTTTTCCTGTTTCATAATTCTTTTGTTCATTTGTTTTGAAAATGAGGGGTTTTGAATGGAGAATGTAGTTTTGCTAAATCCATGCTTTCTTTTTTTTTCCATGAATGGTCACTTACCGGTTGGTAGCCATCAAAACACTTGTTGACCAAACATCGAAGCAGTGTATCATTTTTTTCCCTTTTGTTGCATTCACCGTCCATCAGCAAATACGCCATAAAAATATAGCACTAAATGTGCACATGAATGCATTAGGGCAAATAACACAAACAACCTAAAAATTCGTTGGCGAAAAGTGGCACATTTTCTCCCTAAATGGGATTATCGTGTTGTTGTGGTCCACGTTTTCTTGGATTTGTGAGTGTTCCGAAGAAGCATTGGGGTAAAGAAAACTTTAAGATCATCATTTGAGAAGAGGTGTCTTCCCAATCCAAGATGAAAAATATTGATAAGGTGGCTCGCATATGCGCATTGTTTGTCGAAGAGTGTTAACGACATTCAAACTTCACTGTTGCATGTGTGCCGTGATGGCAAAGATCAAGGTAGATTTTGTGGTTTTTTCACAAGGCACCTAAAAGAAGCATAGGATGACTGGAATGCCAAATTTGGATTTATTGGGTAATTTAGGGGATGTGCTATCATTTGGCCCAACGACATGAAGAAACATTTGATTTTGAGGTTTCTATGCAACAAATAGGATGGTGTGGATACTTACGTCTACTGGAACATCCAGCATTGTTACTTACATCTAATGGCACCCTATAATGTTCCGGTAGACGTACAAAATTCTGCTTACGTCTAGCGGAATAAGTGTTACGTCTAGCGGAATATTATAACCGTACCAGATGTAACATTATAATGTTCCGCTAGACGTATCGCGACGTACATCCCTTTACGCGCAGTGCTGCTTCGCCTTGACTTTACGCGCAGTGCTGCTTCGCCTTGAAGTCCCGCGCAGTGCGCGCAGGGCTGCTTCGCCCTGATTCTATGCCCATTGCTGAGGCTTGCACGTTGGTGGACGCATCACTGGAGCATGAGGCTTGCGCTTGCACAGGGAGAGGGGCTGAGGCCCGAACATACACGCCGCTCGTCAGTAGGGTGGACTTGGAGTCGTTGTGCACGGCTTTGAACGCGTCCTGCACGAGCACGTCCTCACATGGCCCTTCTAAAAGGAGGGATTTAAAACCTTGCGAGCAGTGTTTTTCAGCGTACACGGCACCGCTGCTGGAAACTCATACACCGCTGAATGCGCATTTGCAACGCGGTCACAACAATACTAGTATTAGCAGAATTCGTTCTTATGTTCCCAAAACTGCGACATTACGATTCAAGACTAAAAGTGGTGCCGTAATGCATAATAATGCTAATTACCAACATTGGCAGTAAACTTTCGATCCAGCAGCGTGTTTTTCGCAATATTTCAATTCATCTGGCAATTTTCCGTCTAGCGTGCGCGCGTGCTGCAATGCGGTGCCTGCCTGCGGCACCATCTCAATACCGCACGTGTGCTGTGCGGTATTAATACCGGACAGTACGCGTTCGCGGATGGTACGCGTTCATGAACGCCGTACGGTACCAACCCTGGTGGCGTGTCATGGCCTAGAGTGGCACTCAGGACCATGCCCTACCCTGACATAACCTTGGTTAGACTTGGAGTCAAATGGGCTTAGAGATATGCCCCATGAGTTTGAACTCATAACATGCCAAAAAACTGCCAATTCACACCATATTGGCCATATATCAAATATATGCTCAAAATTGAAGTTACCACTTATCCGAAGGCTCAAAGCATTCATGGAATCGAAGTCTAGTATTCATGGAGGATAGAGACCAAAGGTCAATGCCCATGTACATCCCCACTTTACCCTCCAAACCCCTTCGGATATGGGCGCCACGCACTGGCCAAGTCAGCTCATGATCTTGAGACCAATTCTTGTGATCCTTGGTGCGCCAAGCCAAATGGAGTACGCGATCCGGCATATGGTGGTGTTCAACTCCAAAGCATATGCCAACATATGAACAACATACCATGGTTCGACTCTCCATAGGCTTCTTGCTGTTTGCCGACCAGGTAAGTACACAAAATGCAAAAATGAGCAAAAATTGAGGCCAAAAACATGAAAATATGCCCAAATACGAAGTTGTCATGATAGTATATCTCTATGCTCACCCATGATATCCGCTCATGGTTCAATACACAAATGATTGGAACCATTTGCGAACAATTCCCCCACTTGGATCCCCAATCAGGCGCATGGAGATACCTTCGCCACTCATATCTACATGCCCCATGAAAATGGGAGTGCACTCATGGATCTCTTTGCCAAACATACCATGAGCAATACATACGCGGTAGACTTAGTCTAGCGCTTTGAATTCCACAATTGGGACATGGGCAAAGCCCTTGTCACGTGTGGCTCCCCATCTTTTCGGCCACACGAAGATATATAACATGGGCGTGAGCATATCAAGCATATATTACCAATATCACACATAGCCCTTAAAATGGGCTCCCACCATGGTATGCCATGCCCCTCCATGGTCATAACGTTGAGTTAAATGGACGTGAGAACCTAAGGAAAAATGCTATGCAACCGCAAGACTCATGCGCTACACTCGAAAGTCATAATATCAAGTCCGGACACATGGCCAACAAGTTAGAAACAAGTTTCTACCATGTTGACCATGATCCTATGATACAACGAGTCTGTGTAACGACTTAAGGTATTGGACCCCATCAAAAATAAGTTGAGAGCAAGGCGCGTGCAACGCAACCTTCCTTATTCTCTTTCCTCACACTCGCGCGTAGATATGACCCTTCAAAGTGGTCCCACGATTCACTTTTGTTTCCCTTATATCTCCAAGTCAAATGGGTGGCAAGTATAAGGGAAACCTGATTCGGGCATAGGGAAAGGAGTATGACCACTCGAAGAAGACCAAATCAAGTGCGGCGATGTCGAAGTCGAAAATCCGATTTCGACATCGCGAAAAATTCAGTATAAAATTTCGAGTGCATATTTAGAAAATTGCGGAAGCAACGAACCCTTTACTGATGAAATCTGACCCTTCATCGGAGTTTCCGCCAAAATATCTGGAAATAACAGTTAACCAATCGGTTACCGCAAAATCGCGAGCCAACTGACAGTCGCCGATACATTGACAATCAGAACGAAAGACGGAAAAATTACGGAAACATTATGATAAAAAAACCCTGTTGATTCCTGATATTCTGATATATGAATCTCAGCTGGCGGCGCCTCGGTACTGAATATGGCCGCTCATAGCCGGAATGGCCAAACCTATCACACTATCACATCAGGTTAGGTCAGGTGGATGGCAGAGTATGATATCAGCCAATGGCGGCTTGCCGGCACATAGATACACACCCCAAGTGACCCAAAGATGGCCACGGGGGTCATAACCGGCTTCACCCCCCTTCTCAGAGCGTTGTTACCGCTCGGAAGTCATTGAAGAGAGGACGGGAGGACCCCAATTGGCCCCAACGCCCCCCCCCCCCATATCCCAAGGACACATGGAGGCCCCACACACGTCGTAGGCGTCCCCCACGCCCCAAGGGAGGGGTGAGGACACTGATAATCGGTGCCTTACGCCATATCCGGTCTCCTCTTGATCTACAACATGGACCAAGGGGATCAAAGATAGAAAAACGTCTTCGATCGATCTAAATACGTATACCACGATGAAATATATACGTGGAGATCGAGTGAAGGGG